>JAGKTI010002328.1:0-13829 GCA_018397915.1 Birgus latro | reverse complement strand
TTAACCAACACCAAACACACAGTGCAAGTTAATTTTTTTACAGGTGTTTTCCACTGCACTGCAGATGTCATCCATTCAAGTCCCTTAAGTCCATGACTTTCACTTTTCTTGTAAGTTACCCCCTCATATTTACATATATGTGATGGAGTATTAATGCCTTACCCATAGAACATTAATATTCATTTGCTGACGGGATAATGCCTTGGTTACCTACAGCACATTAATATACATTTGCTGAAGTGATAATGCTTTGGTTACCTGCAGCACATTAATATATATTGGTGATAACGCCATACTTTGCTACAGAACATAATTTGGCTGAAGTGATAATATCTTCAGGAATTGCAGCACATTAATATACATTTGCTGAAGTAATAATGCATTAATTGCCAAAAGAACATTAATATAATTATCTCGGCAGAAGCTTTAATGTCAAAATAATGAGCGAAAGTGCAGGCAGTCACTGGAGGAGTGAGCGTACAAGTGCCCTTCTCCACTCACTTCCACCTGAGTACGGACCTGTTCCTGGTATGTTTCTTGCTTTGTAGATATTTACATCTCCAATAGTTTTATTAATATATACAGAATTTCATAAAATTGCTCAGTGTTTCATCCTTGTTTTGCAATGTTCATGTTATTGTTCTTACTCTGTGTGTCACTCAATCAATTTAAATTTGCGAGAAACCATTAAAAAAAATTATATTAAAAAACCTTGCTAAATCAAACTTCGTCACAATCAAGCATGCAAACGATTAAATAATCCTAATGACAAAAGAATATTCTAGCCATTCTCACTTGTTCCCATAACAACTTAACAAATCATCGCCCATTCCCCTACTAAAAGCTTCAGATGGAAACATTATGAATGACACGTGGAAAAGCGAACTTCCTTAATAGTTAGTGCGTCTGCAACGAAATTCTACCTTAGTGGAAGTTAGTCAGCCATCCCTACGTTAGGACTCGACTCACCGGAAATTTCTCCACTTAAGATACGAACCAGATACGTAAAATCTATCCTAGACAATTTACCATCAACAAAGTTCCAGGTCCTGAGGGAATTCCTCCAATTGTTTTGAAAAAGGTCTTCCCATTTCTAGCCAAAGTATCCGGACTATGCATCCTTACTTTTTCATTCCGTAATTCTTGGGAGGAAGCCAATATCCATTCAATCCCGAAGAAAAGAAGTTCCTCTCACTCCTCTGATTACAGACCAGTGGCTATCAAATCTTCTCTTGGTAATAAAAAATGTTTGAGATTGTGAGCATACTGTTAAACATCTTCAATCCAACAACTTAATGACAGACAGTATGGTTTTCGCCACGAAAGGTCCACTGTTGATTTACTCATCTCTTGACTCATACAATCCATCTTTCACCTTGCCAACATGGAGAAACTCAAGCTGTAGCCCTTGATATTTCTAAAGATTTCCTCTGACCCCTCTGCTTACAGACCAATAGCTAACACATCTCTTGGAAAAGTGTTTGAGATTGTGAGCATACTGTTAAACATCTTCAGTCCAACAACTTAGTGACAGACGACATGGTTTTCCCAACGAAAAGTGTATTGTTGATATGCTCATCTCGTACCGTCCATCATTCACCTGACCAATATGGAGAAACTCATGCTGTAGCCCTCGATATTTCTAAAGCTTTTGACGGAGTGTGGCACCATTCCCTGCTGTCCAAACTTCCTTGCTGTGGCCTATCATCTTCTGTTTCATTGATTTCCACATATCTCAGCAAGAGAAAGATAAAAGTAGACATTGTATATTCCAATTACCACTCGATTAATCCCGGCGTACCACAAGGGTCAGTCTTGGCTCTAGTCATATCTTTAATATACATTTTTTTTTTAATCTATTACCCATAATCCCATTCACTCATATGCAGATGACTAAAAACTTCGCAGTTCTTCACATTTAAACACCTATTCACAAAGTTTTAATATCTCTAACTCACAACTCAGTAAAGCAAACTCCATAAATCAAGACGTATCTCAGATCACTGAATGGGGACAAAATAATACTGTCTCATTTAATGCTAACAAGACCAAATATATACTACTTATTAAGAGAAAGATATTGCCTGATTCCTATATTACCTTCATTGCTACTAATATTCGTATCTCAAAAGTACTGAAATCTCAGTGTTTCACTTAACAGTACCCTCAACTGGACATCTCATATTAAATCACTTGCTAAGACCACAACTGCTTTACCGAAGAGCAGTTGGCTATAATTTACAAGAGCCATGCGTGCTCTGAGCTGGAATATTGCTCACCCATATTGAGTGGATGTGAAAAGGTTGCACTAAAACAACTGGAAAGAATTCAGAACAATGTTGGTATAATTATTAACCCTTTCATGCACGGATAAGTTCGCTCTCTCCCCCCTCCCCCGCCGCCCTCCGCCCGCACCAAAATCGTGTATTCTCGGCTTATTTTCACCACCCAAACTTAATTATTTTGCCACATAACCTACATAATCCTATTCGTCGATGTTAGTTCTACACGAAAAGTAAAAAAAAAACACACACGATGAGAGCACCGCTTCTCGTCCGATCAGCGAAGTTAAGCAACGTTGGGTCTGGTTAGTACTTGGATGGGTGACCGCCTGGGAACACCAGATGCTGTTGGCATAATGTTACCGCTCGCTGGCGCAGTGGTAGCGTTCTCGCTTGCCATCTGGTAGACGGGAGTTCGCGACTCGCTCAGGTTGCGAAAAGTTTCACTGACGAAGTGGGTGGTTACTGTCCCCCTTGAGCAAGGGGATGGGTGTGTTCGTGTGTGCCCATAGATCGGACTATATGAGCTCTCAGCTCCCTTCCGGGAGGGTAAAAGCTGACGATCACTACCATCAAGTGATCCTGACCGACCCGGTGAGTTACACTATACGTACGTTAGGGTGCTGTGAATAAACATTCTGGAACATTCATATCACTTCCCAACATCATAACTCCAATGTTTACTAACCTATCTCGACAAGTTATACAATCAATAGAAAGAGAATTTTATTAGCTTTCGAATGGACAGTTCCTAGTTTGATATGAGGTATCGTTTTCGAGTAATAAGCGAAAAAGTAACATCAATTTCCGACGGACAACAGATTTTTTATTCGGGGAGCTCTAGCGCAGAACTTTTCTCGGGAGTGTTATGTTTTTTATTTCATCACCTTATGCAGAATTTTATGGGCTTTCATTTGAGTCCCATTGAATCTCCTACGCCTAATAGTTATCGAGGAAAATGCACAAAACTACGGTGTACCCACCCGCACGCTGAGCCGCCGTCAGCCACACTCACGTATGTTATTTTCTCATAGCGCGCAAGTAACTTTGTGATTGCTAGTTTTTTTTCCGGTTTTATTCCAACAACTATTATGAATTTTTTTTTTTTTAATCTCAGAAACCACACATGAACACTAAATCAGTTGCTAACAGGTGAAACTGAAGATGTAGATAGATAGATAGATAGATAGATATTTATTGACCACAAAAATTCATCCACAGAATAAAACCATGCACAGTAAAACAAAAAAAGGTCCAAATGTAGACGCAAACATTGAAACAAGAAAAAACACAAAAACATATTTCCTTGTCATTCGTACTAACAGACAACTATACAGTATATGTAGGTGTAAATATAGTGACATAAATATAGGTAAATAAATACATACATAAAGAAAATCACTTACTTCTCCGGTGGCGATGCTCTTACTGCAGGGCCAGCTGGGTTTGGAGGTGAGGAGTTATGTTTTATGTGTGTGTATGTGTGTGTGTATGTGTGTGTGTGTGTCTGTATGTGTGTGTGTGTGTGTGTGTGTGTGTGTGTGTGTGCTCCACTAGTGAAGGTCTTGCTCGGCGTGGAACCGCTCGAAACAGTCACCCATGTAAAGCAGGACATTACATACAGGACACATGTTCCTTGTGTCCTTCCTCACCCCTAACCTGAAGACAAGGTACGCCTGAGCCTCTTCCCTTGGGGGATCCTCGCCTGGTTGGTGGCCCAGGGTGCGATCCAACCTTACGTCATCGTCTATCACCCGGCAACGCTTGCATGGATGCCCTCATGCTCCTCCTTGGTCCTGTCTTCTGGGAGTGGCAGGAACAGGCCCAGGCATGGGTTCTCCCGACGGACCAGCAACTGGAGGTGATGGCAGTGCTGGCACCCCTGATGGCCCTGCTGCAGGCAGTGCTGGTACTGGTGCAGGCATTGGTGGTGGTGGTAGTCCTGCAGGCAGCAATAGCGCTGGTTGTGGCAGGACCAATCCTGGTGCTGGTGCCTGTGCCTGCTTGGTGGCAGGACCAATCCTGGTGCGTGTGCCTGTGCATTTTTTTTTTATGTGTCCGACTCTGGGCATAGGCTTTACAGCCTGCTATCAAGGCCCAGTCGTCCTCCTACATACCATACACCTCCACATGTCACCACTTCGGCGCTTAACACCCACCGTCCATACTGAATACATGCTAGGGCTGTCTCATACAGGACTGGTGTATTGGAATTAGCGGGGTTATTTTTACGACATGTCGGCGGGTCTTCTGGTAGATCAGTAAAGCCTGATTTAATGAAATTCAAATCCTTAAACTGTTCCCTTTACCAGCGAGGATTCGAACCTGGGTCCCACGGGACTGCAAGCCAACTCTCTACCGATCGAGCTACCGCCTCCCGTAATGCTGGGTGCCAGGTCCTGGTGGTGCTGGCCGTCGGGTTGGAAGGTCTGGGGCGTGGCGGATTACGTGTCCAGACGCGGGCCAGTCCTCTCCATAGAAATGTAGAAGATCGTAGATGATCTGCTCCACAAATTCAAGGAGAGTTACTGTCGCGCGTGTACTTTTGTACAAGGCGAACACGTTGAAGAGTGCCATGTAGACGAAGTAGAATGTGATCTTCTTTGTCCACTTGACAGTTTACCTTTGGATGGGGTACAACTGGACCATCTGGTCGAAATGCTCCACCCCACCCATGTACCTGTTGTAGTCCTCCAAGACGACGGGCTTCTGGACTACCTTCTACACATAGGTTGTCCGCCCGTCATTACCCCACACCTTCCTTCAAACCCTCTTTGCAATGGTGTTGGGGCTGTGGAAGGTGGACACCGTGCTGACAATCCGCTTGTCCGTCCACAGCAGGACGAGCACGTTGTCCTTGTGCCTGTAAGCCATGCCCCCCTCAGGCAGGCTCTTAGCCCTGGTGATGGCCTGAAGCTGGCGTGGTGGTCCTCTAGGCAGCCGTATGGTCCCACACACGTAAAAGCCTGGTGTGAAGAGTCGTTCACAGAAGGCTACAGAATTGTAATAATTGTCCATGAATAACTTGTAGCCCTGGTCCTCCAGCGGTTCCACGATGCCTAGCACGGTGTTCTCGAGGGTCCGCTGCACCCCCGTGTAGACCTCGAAGTTCTAGATGTAGCCCGAGTCGCCTCAGCCAACATGTATTGCTTGATGGAGTACTTGGTGGGCTTCTGGGGTTGTAGACTCAAAAGGAGAGCCGTCCCTTCCACCCCAGAGAGCCCTCATCCAGGCTGAGATGCTCCTCGGGTTGGTACGTTGACTGGAACCGCTGAAGGAGGTACTCAAAGAGCGTGTAAACGCAGATGAGCCAATTTTGGTTGTTCCGGGGTATGGCGAGCGAGTTGAAGCAGTGGAGGTGGCGGAGGATGGCATTAAACCGCCATCCACTCATCGCTCGCAGGAACCTTGGGTAGTCGCGCAGCTTGTTGTTCCTCCAGTAGTGCCAGATGGTCGGCATATGCATGACTCCCATGAAGAGGTATAACCCCAGGAACTTTGCCATCTCCTCTTCATTACAGGTGAACCAGGCATCCAGCTGAGTCCCCAGGAATGTGGCATACCAGTTGGTTTCCACGGTGAGATATGACGACAACTCACGCGTGAAGAATTGCTGGAAGAACTGCAGTGGAATTGTTGGGATATCCACCTTCATCCCTGGGGAGCCAGTGAACAGCCCGTGGTTCGGTGTGAACGGGCCACTGCTCCACCCAATATCCTCTTCAGTGACGGTTGCGACGGAGGCAGCGGGTCGGCGTGCCGACACCATTCGGCCTGCCCTCCGACCCCTTGGATGTCTTCCATGTCCAGGCAGTGGACCACGACGGCCTCGTCTAGGAGGGGACGGCTCGGATGAGGACGAGGACGAGACAGAGGGCTCCGGGGACACCATTCTCCTTCGCCTGGCTGGCAAGGATATCACCGTAGTGTCCTGCACAGCAGACGCAGGTGGAGGAGCCATCCTCACATACGATGGTCCAGCTGTCGGTGACATTGGCTCGGCCAAGGAGGCAGAGGGGCCTAGAGACGGAGAGGCGACAAAGACAGCGGTGGGACCCAGAGGTCCTAGAGGTGGGGAGGGTGCTACAGTGCTGCCAGCCGCTGGTGGTGGTGATATCTCCCATTGTGGATGGCGGCAGGGCAACTCCACTTCCAGGAGGGAGGGTGTCAACTCCTCCTCCTCCACCCCTGAGTGGTCGCTCTCATTGTCTCTCTACGACTGGATCTCTTCGAAGAGTCTTGTCCACTCTTCTGGCGCCAACCCCCGTTTCATTTTTGCTTTGCAAAAGAATGTCTTTGTTGCAAGCCAACTGGAGAAAGATATGCTGTGCCTAGGGATGTGAGCTGAAAGAAAGCAATCAAGGTATTGTATTCACAGCTAGCCAATAACTTTCGTCAACACTGGCACAACGCAAGGAATCATGATATACGTGTATATCCTTGAAAAACATCATCTGTTTCACCTGACTTACCGCAGCAGTTGGGGCCACCCACGTGACATACGGGCCACGTGCGAAAAACAAAAGTAAATCAATTAAAACAGTGGGGAAATCACGTGTCGTACACCTGAGTTAGCGTGTAGCGTGAAGGTAGCGCTACCTATCTAGCACCTACGAATTTGTAAGGAGGCCGAGGTGTGCTGTTTTCGTGTTGTTTACGTTTTTTCTTTTTCCCATGAGACATTACCAAATTTATTAGTGTATGAGAAACAATTCACCACTGAGGTTCATGCCCGTGGCCTGTACATCATGTAGCATTTCGCTACCTTCGCGATAAGTCAGGTGTACGATACGTGATTTCCCTTACGAGGACTCGCTGCACTGTTTACGTATTTTTTCCTTCCCCATGAGACATTACGAAATTTATCAGTGTATGAGAAACAATTCACCACTGAGGTTCATGCACGTGGCCCGTACGTCACGTAGCATTTGGCTACCTTCGCGGTAAGTCAGGTGTACGACACGTGATTTTCCCTCACGAGGACACACTGCACTGTTTACGTTTTTTTTTCCCATGACACATTACCAAATTTATCAGTGTATGAGAAACAATTCACCACTGAGGTTCATGCACGTGGCCCGTTCGTCGCGTAGCATTTCGCTACCTTCGCGGTAAGTCACGGTGTAGGACATGACATTTTCCTGACGAAAACACGCAGCACTATTTATTGGATTTTCTGTTAACATGAGACATAGCCAAAGCAATCACTTTATGAGAAACAAAGGACACTTCGCCACAAAAGTACATGCACGTGGTCCGTATGTCTGGTGGCATTTCCGGCTTACTCAGGTGTAAGACACGTGACTTCCCTGACGAGAAAACGCTGCTCTGTTTACGTATTTTTTTCTTTTTATTTTTCCCTCATGAGACATAACCAAATCTAGCAGTGTGTGAGAAACAATTCACAGCAAAAGTACATGCACGTGGTCCGTATGTCACGTGGCATTTCGCTACCTTCACGCTTACTCAGGTGTACGAGATGATGTCTGTCTTATGAGCACGTGGGTTGCTTTCATTTTATTTTCACATTACACATAACAAAACCTTTCAGTTTATGAGAAACACAGTATATATAACCACTCAAAGTACATGCAGGTGTTACTTAGTTCACGTTTGACTTCGCATCCTTTCCGCTAAACTCAGGTGTTTACGTGACGACGTCTTTCTTATGACCACGTGCTTCTCCCTTTCTCTTTCCACATTACACACTACAAAATCTATCTTTTTTTTTTTTTTTAGAAATTCAGTATATTTCACAACTAAAACTACATGCAGGCGTGCCGTTTCTCACGTTGGATTTCACAACCTTTGTGGTAGGTCAGGTGTAAGCAGACGAGGTCTTCCTTACGAGCACGTGGTTCACTCTTTCTCTTTCCACATTACAAAATCTACCATTTTTTGAGAAATTCAGTATACATGACCACTAAAAGTACATGCAGGTGTTACTTAGTTCACATGTGATTTCGCAACCTTTCAGCTAAACTCAGGTGTTTATGTGACGACGTCTTTCTTACGACCACGTGCTTCTCTCTTTCTCTTTCCACATTACACATTACAAAATCTATCATTTTTTTCAGAAATACAGTCTATTTCACCACTAAAATTACATGGAGGTGTTACGTAGGTCACATTTCATTTCGCTACCTTTGTGCTACAGTCATGTGTTCAGGTGACGATGTTTTTCTTACAAGCACGTGCTTCACTCTTTCCATATTACATATTATGAAATCTATCATTTTTTCAGAAATACAGTCTATTTCACCACTAAAAGTACATGCAGGTGTTACGTAGTTCACATTCCATTTCGCTACCTTTGCCCTACACTCACGTGTTGAGTGATGTTTTTCTTACGAGCACGTGCTTCACTCTTTCTCTTTCCACATTACACATTACGAAATCTATCGCACACTTACAGTTCAGAACAACACTATATGAACGTGCTCTGTAGGTTACTTGTACAATAACTCAGGCATCGCATACGATATTTTCTGCCTGGCATGTGTTGCAGTTTGCATTGTTCCACACAAGCATACGCTGAACATATCACTATAACAATCGTACTTTATACCACACAAGAAGCATAAGGAATGATGTTTTATAACAATAAAATAAAATATCCCTAAATTTCTCTATTTTCACCCCATCATGGCAACAGCGTGCCGTGACTGTATGGCGTACGTGACTCGTGCCTTGGCCAATATTTTATCACTTTCACTTGTTGCACTGTACTCCTTTTTATTGCACAATAACACTAACACACATATAGCAGCATAAAACAATGATTTCATATATACCTGGGCAATTTATTCCAGTCATGACTCCGCCGTGTCGTAAGGCGGTTTTCCACCTCCCCCAGTATAAAGCTGCTGCACATTTTACCATATCCTTGCCCACTAGCTATTTCACAATATATTCACCTGAATCAATGTCACTATTTCAATGGTTGAATACTCACATTTGGTGCAGGGAAGAGGAAGTAGGGACACGGCAAAAATCTTCATTGGGCCAATGGCTGATAATGGCCAGGAACGAATCACAAACATCTATTTCCCTAATGCAAACACCAAATCTAATCACAATATCGCCCAAAAAGTCGATACAGGCACTATTGGTATGGTGGATGATGGTGCGTGCCCAGGATGGGGGAAATAGAGGAGGATTTAAAGGGACAGAGCCACGCGTTACCTTCTCCCTTGACAGCCAGTGTGGTACTAATCAACCTGGCAGCGCTGTCGCCTGTTGTGGGTCCAATAGTTGCCAACTCATTACTTTCTAATGAGAGCTGGGCAAGCTATGACGCCGCCAAAAATGACGCCGATCTGCCGAAAACTTTATTTTTGGCATAATTTTTTAGCCCTTTATGACGTGTTTGTCATCATCGTCCATTTATGTGGAAAGACCCATATGACGCCTAACGCGTCATCGTGCATGAAAGGGTAAATATCGCTTCCATTTTCCCCACTGTGGTTGTAAATATTACCTCTTGTTAATTGAACATGACTGATTACCTAAACAGTTCTGACTTTGCGAGTGTTCTGATGTCTTACTTCCTTCATCACTCTTTCTTGACCCCTCATTTTGTGAATCCTATTGCATTGACCGTGGAAGGATTCCTGATCATATTGTTTTTTCGCTACTGTGTTAAATGTTTGGGAATGAGAAAGACTCCATGAAATTAGGGTACAAAAGAAACTAATGAAACCAGGAGAACATTGATATTTGTTAAATCTGGAAGTGATGTGAAGAATACACAGCCTGATCCTGAATTTAGGAACATGACAGCCCACTGCCCAAAGGCAACCATTAACCACACCACCATCAGCTTCACCCCTACTTATGCAGTGTTGTTTCATGAGCAGATGTGAAATCACTCAAGCTGTTCTTTCCAGTGAACATCCATTGCAGTTATTGAAATTGTGCATTGAAAGTCACTGAAATTTTTTGAAAGTTTCCCTTCTTTTGGATAAGACTTATTGTATTCTGGACATAATATGTTACTTGTTATTATGAAATCTTAATCACTCACGAAAACAATGAAAATCCTGCATAAGTAGTTGTTTCATTTATGTAGTTTTATTTTTCATCATTACAATGTATCAATATTTCTTCCAATCATGTTGTCATCTTATAATCATCTTTATGGTTGTAGTCACCCAGTTTATAATGGCTTACTCTTTGCTCATCGCTTATTACCTGGTCTAATTACCATCCTCTTTCTGTGTTCACAATAATTACATTTTTTTATTCCTTGATATTGAATTCCACGTGGACTCCTCTAAATTCATTAATTTGCCATTTGACTTTATCTTTATTGAATATTTTACTCTCATTATTAGTACAGTGGCCACCTGCTGTTCATACTATCATACATTTTCATATTATCCACTTATATTAACAGTATTATTTTAGCATGGTAATTATCTCTGTTCCTATAACATATCAAGAGACATCTCATCTACCCAGGGAAGAATTGCTACGCGTATAAGTATATAACTTCTAATATATAAGTAGCTGCATGATGATGTAAGTGCATAGATGTATAGCTATTGTACGAATATGATACTGTTGCAAGAATGTGCAGCATAGCAAGTGAGAACATGTTTTGATGTGATGAAAGTATTTGCAAGCTCAGCAAAAGGTGCTTTATCACACTTTGGCCTCTCCCAGCGGCATCATATCAACCAGAAGGCAACTAGACGCGAAGGGGTTAGGACATATTGTACCTACAGTCTCAATAAACTGGGAAGAAGTCGTGGAGGAGTTTCTTAATATGAGTTAACCCATTTGTTTCCACGAGTACTTTAAAGAAGCGGAAACTATTCCTCATAAACGCCTCTCTCATTGTGTTTTGCAGAAAGATTTGCAGATAATTTTTTTTCAATAGATAAAGGACAAGTAGTACATTCCAATAAGTGTAGTGAAGAATGTTGGAAGTGGCCACAACCCCCTGCCACAGGCCACTAAACTGAAGGCATTCTGTGAAGATGGAAGAAGGCTCTGGTCGCAAGAATCTCATCTACAGAAAAAGGTATATATGCTAAATAAACCCACAATTTTTTTCTTCTAAAAAAAGCTTGAAGGATGTACCTTTGTATGTGAAAAAAGATAGTCCCAAATTATTTTCATTATCTTGCCCTATAAGAAAGTTGATTTTTGAAAGTACTGTAAAGTACTCATGGGCACTGTCCCTGCAAACAGGTGTAAAAGTAAAAAAAAAAACATAGAAAACCAACCAACATCGTCATCTTCCTGCCTGATGAGGATAAAGCTGTCAGCGACTAGCACAGCGATGGCGAGGATGGTGGATCAAAAGACCCCAATCATGTGGGAAGCCAACTAATGAACCAGAAGGCAGAGCTGGAGACACACCACGCCTATGACTTCGACAAAGAAATGGACTCCTGGCTGGAGCAGGAGGTACGGATGCGAGGGGGGAGGATGGCAAAGGATGATGCCGTTCTCGACGACACCCTGGCACTGCCTGGACCATCCTCATCAAACCCCACATGGCAGAACCCGAAAAGAAGGGTTGTGAAACCGTACATTTCAGGAACCAGCCGACAGCCAGTGGAAGAGGTGGAATATCCTGGGGAAGGGGCATCAGGTGGTCCCCGTAGTCCATGTCCACCACCACCTACACCAACAACAGGAGCAGGTAAAACGTTTGGGGAAAATGGGGTTATACAAGTGATGTGTGGGATGATTTCTGGCCTTATGTGATTTTTGGCCCAACACCATCAGGATCTACAACACCTACATGGACGGCGAGGACCTCCTGGACAACATGGCGGGGTGCTACGCCTTCACCGCCCGCAACCGAAAATGGTACTGCGTGTGCACAACTGGTTCCTGAATGTGTCTCTTGTCCAGGCCTGGCATCTGTACCACAAGGTGGGAGTCGTGATGGGCATCAAGAAGCACGAGAAAATTCCTCTCCTGGACTTCATCCGGTCATGTGTAGTGGTGACAGTGATGGTCCATGGGGAGACCAACACCATCCACATCCACATTCTTCCTGTCCTCTCCCCCAGCACCCTGGCTGACGTCAGGAGGGACAACGGCAAACACCTGGTCATCAAGATGTCTGTAACCACTGCAAGAAGAGGACCCTGTACAGGTGCCACAGGTGCAGTGGGGGTCTCCAACCCGACTGTTTTGAGGCCTACCATCAATAAGTCAACCATAAAGTCTCCAGCCAAGCCACCAGTAAGGTTGAGCTCATTCCAATTGCCCAAGTCACTTTTGATTTTTGTTTTCTTCTCAATAAAGGATCTTTTATTTCTGAGATGTTTCAAAAATGTGAAAATAAAATAACTAAGACAACTTGCATTTCATTTCTAGTAACCTTTTTTTACTTGTTTTCGTGTAGTTGCACCCATTTGCAACGAAAAATGCCTGACGATTGGAGAAATATTATGAGAAAAAGTGATGAAAAAAGTAAATGTGTCGATTTTTAGATTAGGTTTAGTTTCTTCCTAGGTAAAAAAGTTCACAGAAAGTTGTTAAGATTGATTAAAATTAATTTCAAAAACGAATTTTATTGTTTTCTGTAATTTTTCAGTGCCTGCTGTAATATTTCACAATTTACAGGTATCTGTACAGACAGTGCCCACACGTACTTTAAAGGACGTACCTGTTTCACCCACTTCCGGTAAAAATTTTGAAAATTCTCTTTTTGATTCGTCATCCTGACCCCACAGGTAGGCCTACCATTTATACCAAATTTCATAATAAAATTCCAACGGGATCTCTGACCAGGCACTAATGGGTTAATGTGTTTGTCTGTCGTCATAAACTCTTACCACACACTAAGCTGGCAGCTCAGCAGCGCAGCTACAAAAGTAGCCAATTTTTTTGGAAAGGAACGTGTCATCGTCGTGAAGGACTGGTGTGAACATACTTCTTGACTTCTTAAATGTGTTCATAGTACATATTTTGCTATCAGTTAATAGGACTTCTTAGTCTTTCTGGACGGTTTTCCTTTGGATGAACAATTACAAAATCAAACTTTGATATGGGAGCTTCAAAGCCGTTCGGTTAATGACCATGTTAATGACATGATGTTGTGTAGTGGGCGTGGTGTGGTGTTGTGTGGCTTTGCTGAATTCAGTAAAGTTTATGGGACAGAGGCGCCTCTCGTTCGAAAATCGCTGGTTAACAGATAGAGAAACAATGCCTATCCCAGAGATGGTCGCAGATCTAAAAATTGTGATGAAATTTGCACTCCAGTTCCCCCCTTCCCTCCCCCTGTTATAATGCCTTTTCCATGTTGAAACCCCATTTCGGGTCATCCTTATGTACAAGTACAGTGCTTTCTCATCATCTTATACCCAATAAGTAATTTTTCGAAAATGGGATATAGGCTGCTTCTTTTATTTCTAATTCACAATCCATTACTATTTTTCTCTCTCACCATTCCAAAGTCACCATCAGTGCGAGCAATCATGCATTACCATTTTCACACTCGTGGAGCGTGAGCAGGTGCTCTGAACTCATTGACGTGTGTGTGTGTGTGTGTGTGTGTGTGTGTGTGTGTGTGTGTGTGTG
>JAGKTI010002327.1:42195-68597 GCA_018397915.1 Birgus latro | reverse complement strand
GGAGAGACAGACTAACAAATGAGGAAGTGAAGGAGCGTTGTGGTGCGGTTGAGGACGTGATGGGAAGTGTAAGGAGAAACACGTTAAGGTGGTTTGGGCATGTGGAGAGGATAGAGAGTGAAAGACTGACGAGGAGAGTGTATGTGAGTGAGGTGGAGGGGGCGAGAGGGAGGGGGAGGCTGAGGATGAGATGTAGGGATGGAGTGGAGAGGTATATGAAAGAGGGGGGTGTGAGTTGGGAACGTGGTAGTGAAATGGCAGGGGACAGAGTGACATGGAGGCGATTTGTTTGTGGCCACCCCGTTCGGGATCAAGGCGTTTGGCAATAGATAGATAGATAGTAGTTGGTATGGGCGATGATGAGATGGTGGTTCTGAGTGGGGATTTAAATGGTTATGTGGGTGATGCAGCTCAAGGTTATGAAGGAGTCCATGGGGGATGTGCATGTGGTGTGAGGAATGCGGAAGGGGAAACAATACTGAATACTCGAGTTTGGGGAGGCCATGGACATGATTGTGTGCAACACACAGTTTAGAAAAGGAATGAGTCGTTTTATTATGTATGAGTCCAGGGGAAATAGCGGTCAGATAGATTATTTTCTGGTCAGGAGGGTTGATAGGAGGTTGGTGAGGGATGTTAAAGTTATAGGAAGCGAGGAGTGTGTGCAGCAGCACAGACTATTGATTTGTGACATGGTGCTTAAAGAACAATTGATGAGAAGGAGGACATATGTACCTAGGAGGAAAATATGGAAGCTGAGAAACCAATCAGTAAGGGATGCCTTTTATAGTGAGATGAGGAGATTGGTGGCTGAACAGGGAGCCACAGATAGAGGCATTAATGAACAGTATAGAGCCCTTAAGAACAACCTCTTGAGAGTTACCGATGCAATATGTGGTTGGACAAGAGGCCCACCAAGACATAAAGTAACTTGGTGGTGGGATGAGGGTGTAGAAGCTGCAGTTAAGGAGAAAAGAAGGCTTTTTCGGGAATGGAAGAAGGGTGGTAACATGGAGGAGTACTTGGCTGCCAAGCGTAGGGCTAGAAGAGAGGTATACAGGGCAAAGTCTGAGTCGCAGAGACTTTTACTTGATAATCTAAATCATGGGGAAAGGAAAAATTTGATTTTGGGGGTTGCAAGTTGGGTGAAGAGGGATAATCGGGACATTGTAGGTGAGCAGTGTGTGAAGAATGATGAAGGAAGGGTAGTGGTGAACAGTGGGGATATTAAAGATGCATGGAGAGAGCATTATAGCCGGTTGTTGAATGAGGAGCTTGACTGGGATTGGGAAGGTTTGGAGCCAGCAGATCCAGTGTTTGGCCCTTGGCCTTTGATTGGCGCTGCTACTGTGAGTGAGGCAATAGGCAGGATGCGGGTGGGGAAGGCAGCAGGTGTGTCTAGGTTGACTGCTGAAATGTTGAAGGCCTCCGGAGATACTGGGGTGAGGTTAGTCACTGACCTGATAAATAGGATTATATATGAGTGTGTTGTCCCAGATGATTGACTGAAGAGTGTAATTGTAAATGTGTACAAAGGGAAGGGTGATGCCCTGGAAAGGGGAAATTACAGAGGTATAAAGCTCTTAGATCAGATAATGAAAGTAATGGAGAGAGTTCTATAAGGTTTGATTAGAGAAAGAGTGAATATTGATGAGATTCAATTTGGATTTATGCCAGGCAGGGGGACCACTGATGCCATATTCATTGTTCGACAGCTTCAGGAGAAAGATATTGGAAAGATAATGGAATTGTATTTTGTTTTTTATAATTTGGAAAAGGCCTTTGACAGAGTCCCTAGAGAGATGGTGAAGTGGGCAATGAGAAAGGTGGGGTTGGAAGAGTGGCTGGTTAGGGTGGTTATGGCCATGTACGTGGGTGCTCGCACCCAGGTAAGAGTGAATGGAGTTTTGAGTGATGAGTTTTCCGTGAATGTTCGTGTGCACCAGGGGTCAGTTTTGAGTCCCTTGTTGTTTATCATGGTACTCACAGTCCTCTCACATGACTTCTGAGATGGACTCCCATGGGAGATGTTGTATGCTGATGATTTGGTGTTGATTGCAGAGAATGAAAAGGAGGTGGAGAAAGATTTAGGAAGTGGAGAGATGGTATGGGGCACAAGGGCTTAAGGGTAAATGCAAAGAGAATAAATGTGATGATATCTTGGGTTGGTGGTGGTACAATCAGAGGAGAGGGAGAGTGGCCATGTGCAGTTTGCCACAAGGGTGTGGGAAGTAGTACCATCTTGTACAGTGTTTGTGATAAATGGGTGCACAAGAGATGTAGTGGTATTAGAGGTAGACTGCGAGATAATGCTGATTTTATGTGTGCGGCGTGTCGGGGAGAGCAGGTGGAGATTGTTAGGCATGAAAGGATTGAACTTTTTGGTGAGTCTCTTGAGTGTGTGGAAGAGTTTTTTTTTATTTGGGAGACATGTTATGTGCTGGAGGTGGGGCTGGAGTTAGCTTGGTTGTTAGGGTGAGAAGTGGTTGGAAGAAGTTCAGGGATCTGTTGCCTCTCCTGACATTGGGAGGACTCTCCTTACGTGCTAAGGGGTCTTTCTATGCAGCATGTGTTATGAGTGTGATGCTGTATGGTAGTGAGACCTGGGCAGTAAAGGAAGAACATATTCACAGGCTTAAACATACAGAAATGACAGTGATTAGGTGGATGTGCAGTGCGTCCCCGCATGCAAGGCCTGGGGGGGCTGGGTTTACAATGGAAGAGTTGAGAGGTAGGATGGGACTGGAGTGTTGTGATGAGGAGAGGTAGGCTGAGGTGGTTTGGACATGTGGAGAGGATGGGGGATGATAATTGGGTGCAGAGGGTGAGAAGTGTTAATATTGGGGGAGAGGTTGTGAGGGGTAGACCGAGAAAGACATGGGACGAGGTCATTAAGTGTGACCTCAGGGTTAAGGGATTGAACAGGGAGGCTGCCGAAGATCGAGCAGCATGGAAAGCCGCCTTTAGGTGATCAAGGTTGACGCATGGAAACATGTTGGAGCCTTCAAAAACGAAACGGAACGTAATGTCCACGTGCATGCTTGCTTGTTTTTTGGATGAAGGGATATGTTGGGTGTTAGTAGTGATGGTGGCATGGGTCTCGTAGTTGTTTGTTTGTGATTTAATGAAGCCTCTTTGTTTTTAATTGAGTTCTGAGAGGTCTGTAGAGTGGTTGAGTGTTTTTACAAAAGCTTTCCAATTTTTTGTTTCCTTTTTGATAATATTGTCATTTTCATTGTTTAATTAGTGGAGCCCTGTAATGGTGTCTTGCATGTGGAAGAACAAGTCATATTGTTTTGTAAGACGATGAAGAATCAGTGTAAGGTTTGGGTTGCAGTGTTTTTTGTTTGCCTTCACCCGAGGTGTCCCGTCGACGTATGGGTATGTTGCAACGTTTTGTCACAGCTAGACCCATCGACATAGCCGTATAGTACGCAGTTGCAAGGTCAGTTATTTGCACAGTTTTCAAGTTTCACGGGTGATTTTTGGTAGGCATATGTAGGAGACCTTCCTCTATCTGCTGTCAAATGGAGATACTGCCTGGCCCCCCTGCCCCCCCCCCCTCCCCCCACACTCAGCAATTCATGACCTGGCTAGTAAAGACATGTCGCGCAACAGTTTCTCCAATGACGAAGTTCATGGTGAAAGTGATTCCTGAGGTGGAGGACAAAGAAATAAAGAAGCTAGAGCAAGAAACAAACAGAAGTGATGAGGTTGTAATGTCATAAAGGAAGGTGCCATATGTGGATGTGTTTGGTGACTGAACCTTCTATTGCCTATACAGTATAATTGTGTGAAAACCAATATTGTCTTGTGCTACACATAAATTCATACCAAATAAATAAATAAATATGTTATTCAAAGTGGCTTGAACTAGTTTACCCTCCCTAGTTCCTTTACTTTGAGGCCAGATACCCTGAGAAAGAATGAAAGGTACGGCTGACTCATCACCTGTAGCACCATTTATAGGCTCAGGTGGGCGATTTCTCTATGAATTCTAGATGTTTCTCACCAAAAGCGAAGGTTTGAGCCAAAAAAAAAAAAAATCCAAAATTGCTTGGGACTGGGAGGTATCAGAGGTAGGAAATTGATTGGGACGTGACGAGTTAAGTATGATGATGTTGAACTTCATAATTTTCCTTTTGACACTGGTGGTGGGTGTGTTCTTTAGTGTCCTGATGTGATTTTCTGTTTTCAGTTAATTTTGTCCTGTCTGCTTTTTTGTACTTTGTGTAAATGAGTGACTGCTTTGGTTTGGTGTGTATTCATTTGATGATGACAGGGAGGTGATCTGAAGGGAGTTTGGGTTCTGCCCATCAGGTGGTTGTTTGTGAAAGTGCAGAGTGCTTTAGTATTGTTGCAAAGTCTTTCCAGTTTTCTGTTTTCTTGGTGTTAATAGTCACACCTGAGTATTCGATGGAGTTATATCATGAAAATTCATCGCATAGTGATTTATCTTATACACCAAACCCTCGTTTTTGGGCTGATCGTTACTTGACAATTCATTTTTTTCGACATTTAAAATCTGTACCCTTTTTCATTGTTCAACATGGTAATCCCCACCATTTTGATAATTCAAACTGCATGCCTCCAGACAGACCAGTTGAGCTGCTTGTCTCATGTGCTCAGCCCTGCTTATCGGTTGCCTCTTCATTCGTCTGTATTTCTTTTTGGCTGCATGAAATACTACTGCATCACCATGGCTCCACCCAAGACCCTAACTATTAGCCCTGTCAAGCGCAGTCATGTGCTCACCAACCTGAGTGAGTGCTTTGCCATCGCATGGTCAGGTGATGGTCAGGGTTGCCAGCTCTGAACTCGGCCACATTACCAAATTTAACTTTTCATTACCAAATTCTTAACCCGCCCAGTCCCCCCAACGTACGATGCACGTCACCACTTTTTTTCACGCTCAGACCCACCGACGTGTATTGTACGTCAGTCATTTGCAAGGCCCATCGTTTGCACATTTTTCAAGATTCATGGGTGGTTTTTGGTAGGCATATGAGTGGGACCTATACTGTCTGGCCCCACCTGACCCGCCCTCCCCCCGCACTCGGCAATTCACCTGTTAGCAGTAACCTGGCCAGTAAAGACATGTTGCACCACGGTCTCACCAGTGACGAAATTCACGGTGAAAGTGATTCCTGAGGTGGAGGACAAAGAAATAAAGAAGCTAGAGTAAGAAACAGAGTGAAGTGATGAGGTGGTAAAGTCATAAAGGAAGGTGTCATATGTTGGTGTTTTAGGTGAGTGAACAATGCTTATATCACCTATCTTATTGTTTGAAAACCAATGTAGTCTTGTACTACACATAAATTCGTACCAAATAAATAAATAAATACTTAATTTAAGGTGGCTTGAATTAGTTAACCCTCCCATAGTTCGTTTTATTTGACGCCAGGTACCGTGAGAGAGAATGAAAAGGCAAGGTTGACTGTCACCTGTAGGAACATTTATAAGCTCAGGAGGGCGATTTCTATATGAAATTTCGATGTTTCTCACCAAAAGCAGAGGTTTGAACCAAAAAAAGACAAGTTGAAAATCAGTCGGGTTCTGAGGGTGTGTTGGGTAAAAAATCAGTCAGGACTGGGCGGGTTAAAGGAAGCATTTATTCTTCATTAATTATATATACAAATGGAAATTATCACTGTCCTTATAATTAGTAGCACGTTGTTATTTTCACGCAATGTAGGCTAGCAGATTAATCAAAGGGAGCAGACAATCCACCGACTCCATCCTCTGTATTGTCATACATGTGAAAAATCCATTTGGTAGTGGATCATGGTGATTCATTACCAAATGAATTTTTCATTACCAAATTGGCCCACATTTGGTAATGAAAAATACCAAATGGCAACCCTGGTGATGATTGTGCCAATGATTAATGAATGCCCTTAATTCATGGTACTCTTTTGGCGCCAGTTTTACAGAATGCTCATCTTAGTTTGCACTAGGCTAGGTAGGTTATAATCATTGGAGGGTCCTGGGGGCAAAGCCCTCCAGTCAGGTTTCAGTGTTTCCAGCTAGGCTTCCACTGCTATTTATGGTTTTAAGTTGAATACATTTGAGTTTGTTTGGTGTGGTGACGTCATGTCCAGTCGGCGGAATCGTCTATAAACATGCTATCGACAGCGTTCCAGCGGCTTTCTTTAATATTGCTAAATAGGTATACAGGTATTTCGGTTGTTCTCCAATATTCTTTTGATCGAAAATCAAATGTCAATCATCTGAGATGTATGTAGTTCTAAAATAAGTTTCCTTGAGAACATAGGTATATAAGAAAACACTTCAAATACCTGTGTCACTTTTGTTCATATGTACCAGTATGTTTTCAATCTTTATTGAATATTTTTTGAGTGACGAAGGTGGTCAAGAACCTTACCTCTTTATTTCTTAACAATCTTATGGGACAGATCCGTTCGTTATTTGACCAATTCATTGTTCAATTGCTTTTTATGGAATGCATCACTGTCGAATAGTGGGGGATAGGTGTACTGAAGTCAGTACTGTATAACATGTTCAGTGGGCATAGGGAAGGGGTCAAGGATCACATAACCTAAAATCTACAAGACAACTTTACCCTTTTAGGTCTGCCTTCATAGAACCACACTTTCCACTAGGGTAGCATCCTTACCAGACATGATTTCTGAGTCACGAATTGTAGTATTTCATCCATCCGTCCATCATCCAATCGTGCGTTGCCCTTTGAGAAGCAAAGGAGCCCTGGACTAGGCAAGTTGGTCCTGGTATTTAAGATGAGAGTGACCAGCCTCACTCATCCCCGACTGGCATTACGTGAGCAGTGAGCCCCAGCCACCTCTTGGATATAAACCTTCACCAGCTCAATCCGATTGGAGCTCCACAATTACCCATAAACCATCAGGTGCCATAATATGGTTATATGGTTATCACTTAGCTTAGTAAATGGTTTCCTAGTGTACAGGAAACCATTTGGCTTGTCACTCAGTGTAGAGTCACCCATAAGCAGAAGGAACAGGAAAGAATGAAGGAAAGAAAGACAGAAGAGGGAGTGTAAAGTCACCTGTAGGCAGAAGGACGAGGAATGAAGTAAAGAAAGACAGAGGAGGAAGGAAGGAAAGAAGATTTGCAGGCCCATGACCTTTGGTTCCTTCATCCTTGCAATAGAAAAAAGAAAAAAAAAAAAAAAAAGACACCCGAGAGCAGCACTACATCGAGTGAGTGGATGGCGAATGCTCCCACCTACCACATCACACACAAAAAGTTATCATTCCTCTTGATATTGCACACTGCATATTGTCCTGCACACTTGCACTGTTCTTTGGCAATAGTGCCAGTGTTTCAGTGGCCTTGCATGCATGAACTCTAAAGACATGGGAAGCAGTCACAATGAATGTAAACACTGGGTTATCATCGTGGCTCAAACATCTGACTGTCAGGATTGTTATACATGACCACCACAATTATCGTTTAAGCGAATTTCCCCATCATTATCGTAAAAGTGGGTGTAACTTTTGGTTCATTGTTCTATTGATTTATCACAGGCCAAACTGACGTACACTGAGGCCTGACTGTATTGTTGTCTGTTTCATTGTTTAATTGCTGGAGGCTTGTGATGATGTGTGTGTGGGCGAGGGGAGTTGTGTTTAAGTGAATTGCATTGTTTTATGAGGCGAGCAATCTCTAGCATAAATTTTGGGTTGTAGTTCTTCTGTTTCCCTGTGGAATATGTTGTTTGTCTGTGTTAAGGACAATGTTTAAGTTCATAATGTCCAGTCATTGTTGACACTACTCTCTTGACACTTCTTGATGATGGTATTTTTGCAGGTTGTGAAGATGTATGAGCGGCATGGCAGTACATTCCTTACCCTTGCTGCTGGGAATGAGAAGGGTCTTGAAGTTATCAAGCGCATGGTTCAGGAGCAGAATAATAAGAAGCCAAAAAAGGTAATCAACTTCATTTCTGTTTTATGCATTTCCTTCACTCAATACTTCTCGTGGAGGCACCCACAGTAAAAGGTTGTAGCAACTTACTCCTTGCAGGCATTGTAAGCTGTGACTTCAGTAATCATGCCAGAGTTGTTAAGAACTGAGGAGTGAGAACATTATTTCTTGTGTCCAAATAAAATACCTCATGGGGCATGATGACTTTCCTCTGGAATTTGAAATGCTTCGTCCCATCTTACAAGAGTATTAGGTTTGCACTTTCCTCTTACATTGGCAGAATTTTCTCATCGTTCAAGCAGCTACCCAAGGAGATCCAGGCCACGCTGCACCAGGCCTTTGCACTAAAGATCGATCCTGGGGTAGTGGGCAAACCACTAAATACTTGAGGTGTAGATTCACTTTCCTTTTAGATACCCTGTTGTTTAAATATAAGAAGTGGAAGGACAGTCATAAGTCTGTAATTTTTGCTTCACTGACAGTATTCATAATTTATTGAAATATTATAATAAATTGATATTGTAACTGTAAATAGGGGTTTCTTTAACATTATGAAAATAATGGAATAAATATGTACCGGTAAGTCGTATCGAAGAACCACAACCTTTGTGCCTTCCCACTTAAAGAAAACCGCAACAAACTATGTGCTTTCCAGTAGAAGATTCCCGATTCCTCAGTTTGTGACTTTGAAATGGAATAGATGATCACTCTGGAAATCATTGCAGAGGTGAGATGAAGAGTTGTTCCCAGAATCAGTGAGCACAAGAATGATCTTTGCCAAAAAATTAAACAAATCCTCAACACATGCACTTTAATTGCATAGTGTCTGTATTTTCATTATGCGAGACTTAATACTTAATACACATGGCAATGATATTGTTATAAATATTTCACTGTTATCCCGTTTGTTATCCAAGCCATGTTTACTATCTAAATACACTGAAAAGTACATTTGTTAGTAAAGTTGTTTTATTCTCAATGTCAGCAGGATTTAAACAGTTTACAGTTGTCATGTTGCCAGAGAGACCTACCTCTCCAAGCAGTTCCAGCCATGATGGGGATCATGATAATTCTTCCTTAACCCCCCACACCTTCATTCTGAAGCATGGGGGAGAGATAGTAATAGAATGGATGTGGAAGGTGTGCAGATTGGCTTGGGAGGAGGGTAGAGTCCCGGAGGATTGGAAGTCAGGTATAATTATTCCTCTGTACAAAGGAAAAGGGGAAAAGGCAGTGTGTGGTAATCATAGGGGCATTTGCCTTCTCAGTGTAATAGGAAAAATATATGGTAGGATCTTATTGACAGAGTTAGGGAAATTACTGAGGAATTAGTTGGAGAAGAACAAGGAGGTTGTGTAGACCAGATATTCATTCTTAGATCCTTAGTGGAAAAGTTTCTAGAGGAGGGCAAGAAGTTGTAAGCAGCCTTCATGGATCTGGAGAAAGCATATGACAGGGTGGATAGACAAGGTTTGTGGAAGGTATTAAGAATATATGGAGTGGATGGGAAGTTGTTGAAGGCAGTGAAGAGTATGTATGAGGGTGCTAAGGCTGCAGTGCGTGTGGATGGCAGACTGAGTGAATCTTTCCATTTGAAGGTTGGATTGAAACAAGGATGTGTCATGTCTCCATGGTTGTTCAATCTGTATATGGATGGGGTTATAAAAGAGATACAAGGTCGGGCAGTGGATGTTGGAGTGGCCCTAGTGAGAGAGGGCAGTGTGTGGAAACTCCCTGTACTGTTGTTTGCAGATGATACTGTGTTGTTGAGTGAAGACGAAGGGGAGCTGCAATGCTTGGTAGATGAATTTGGGAGAGTGTGTAAGAAACGGAATCTAAAGGTGAATGTGGGGAAGAGTAAAGTGATGGTCTTCGAGAGAAGTGAAGCCAGTGAGTGTACAGTGAGATTGGATGGGAAGGAAATGGAGAATGTGAGTGAATTTAAGTACTTGGGCAGTGTGATGAGTAAGGATGGTAGTCTGGAGGGTGAAGTGCTCGAAAGGGTACAGCAGGGAAGGAAGGTTGCTGGTTCGTTGAAAGCAGTGATAAGAAACAGGGAGGTGAGCATGGAAGTGAAAAAGTTGTTACATGACAGTATTGTGATACCAACTCTGACATATGGAAGTGAAGCTTGGACCCTGTTGGAAGGACAGGAGTCAAGAGTGAGAGCAGTGGAAATGAGTTATTTGAGAGGAGCATGTGGAGTCACATGGAGAGACAGACTAACAAATGAGGAAGTGAAGGAGCGTTGTGGTGTGGTTGAGGACGTGATGGGAAGCGTTAGGAGAAACACGTTAAGGTGGTTTGGGCATGTGGAGAGGATGGAGAGTGAAAGATTGACGAGGAGAGTGTATGTGAGTGAGGTGGAGGGGGCGAGAGGGAGGGGGAGGCCGAGGATGAGATGGAGGGATGGAGTGGAGAGGTATATGAGAGAGGGGGGTGTGAGTTGGGAGCGTGGTAGTGAAATGGCAGGGGACAGATTGACATGGAGGCGATTTGTTTGTGGCCACCCCGTTCGGGATTGAGGCGTCTGGCAATAGATAGATAGATAGACCTTCATTCTTGAAAGTTCCATCTTGCACCGTGGCAAGACAGCTGGTGCAACACAGCCCTGGATGATGATCATTGTTTGCTTTCTTACAGAATGATAGTATGTATTATGTTTTGAGTGGTGTGTGTGTGTGTGAATTTTTTTTTTCTTTTAAAACTTCATGGAAGAGTTTATGGTCAGCCAGTGAGATCCTGTTATTTTTAAGGAGAATAGGTCAAAGGTAAAGGGCACAAGGGTAGGTCATCTGTTGATGAAGCAAAATCATTTTGTTTGTGACCACCCCTTTTGGGATTAAGGTGTCTGGCAGTAGGTGGGTGGAAAATCAGTTGAAATATCTTTCATTTTATTTAGATCAAACATGGGTGAACGAATGAGGGTAGGGCAAGAATGAAGTGATTCACACTCCCCCCCCCTCTCTCATATAGCTCTGCACTCCATCCCTCCATCTTATGCTCAGTCTCCCCCTCCATCTCACTCACATACACTCTTCTCGTTAGTTTCTCGTTTTCCATCCTCTCCACATAGCCAAACCTTTATTTTTATTCATGATTTTAATGTGACCATGTTCACAGTGCTATTACATCCATAGGGGTAGGAACAGTTGTGACACGGGGGGGGGGCACAAGGCAGGAGGATGGTGAGTGAAGGGATCCCATACAGCTGGGGGTTTTGAGGGGTGCTGTGAGTCCCCCCTCAAGGACATTCTTGAAAATGTACCAGTTTCAGGGATGTTTTGAGGCTGTATGCACTGGGTGTTAGAGTGTATTCTGAGTTCAAATAAATATAAAAAAATTATTAAGCTTTTGTCACACATAAGGTAGAATGGGAATAGCATAAAGGGGTAGGTTGGGGTGTTCACCATCCAGTCACTCGAGGTAGTGCTGCCTTGGGTCTCTGCCCATTCCTCTCTTCCATCCTTCCTCTTCTGTCTTTCTTTCCTTCACTCTTTCCTCTTTCTTCTGCCTATGGGTGACTTTACACTCCCTCTTCCGTCTGTCTTTCCTTCATTCTTTCCTTTTCCTTTTGCCTATGGGTAACTCTACACTGAGTGACAAGCCATATGGTTTCCTGTACACCAGGAAACCATTTACTACACTGGGTGGCAACCATATAACCAAATTATGGCACCTGGTGGTTTAGTGGGTAATTAAGGTGCTCCAATCGGGTTGAGCCAGTGCAGGATTATATCCAAGGTGTGGTTGGGGTTTATTGCTCACCTAACGCCTGTCAGGGATGAGTGAGGCTGGTCATTCTCATCTTAAATGTCAGGACCAACTTGCCTAGCCTTGGCCTTCTATGCTTCTCATGGGGCGACCTAGAATTGGGTGATGGATGGATGGGTAGAACTTTTGCTCATCTGGGGTTAGCTAACCCCTTTGACCCCCTCCCCCCTTTGCTATGCCAGTGGCCCATAATTGCATAAAAGAAATTGCTCATATTAGTGATTTACAGTGCTGGTTATCTATGGTTATCATAGAGACAACATAATTAGTTTAATTAATATTTTTCACTGAATCATTCCAGGCAAAATTGCACAAACACATTCTCGTACTTGTTTTCTTGAAGTAAGACTTAATTGACTTCATATTTCTTCTGTTGAAGTGGTGGGGCATGAGCACACTCAGTGACACGTATGAAACGTAACTGTTGGGTGAGGACTCTTCGTGGCTCACCTCTGAGCGTGCCAGTACCACTGCGCTTTCCCCACTGCAGAGCTTCTGTAACTGTAACATCCTTTGTCTGGTTAAGTATGGTATATTTCGATAAAATTTTTGCTGTGGACAGTCTTATGGACCAGAGGTCTAAAATTTCATGACTGATGACAAGGAACAGAGAGAAGCTGTATGGTGGAACTTTCAAATGAAAAAAAACTCATTTATGAATGTTAGGTACTGGATGTAGTTGCTCTTATGTAGGTCACGGTAAGAAGTTTTAGGCACAGTGATAATGTAATTTTTTTGTTTCATTTCATTTTTGATGGCTCCAACATGCTTGCATGCATCACCCTTGGTCACCTAATGGCAGCTCTCCATGGTGCTTCATCTCTGGCGACTTCCCTATTTAGTCCTGTATCCCTGAGGTCACACTCAGTGATCTCATCCCAGGTCTTTTTCCATCTGCCTCTCGCAACCCATTTATCATCCCCCATCCTCTCTACATGCCAAAACCATCTCCATTTACCTTTCTTCATCACAACACCAATACACTCCACCCATCTTGCCTCTCAACTCTTCCATCATAAACCTAACCCCCCTAGACCTCACACTCAGGGATGCACTTCACATCCACCTACTCATTGCTATTTCTGTACGTTTGAGTCTGCGAATTTCCTCTTTTAGGTCTCACTGCCACACAGCATTACACTCTAATACATGCTGCATACAAAGATCCTTTAGCATGGAGGGAGAGCTCTCTCAAAGTCAGGAGAGGTAACAGCTCCCTGAGCTTCTTCCAACCACTTTTCATTCTAGCCACAGAGCTAACTTCAGCCCCATCTCCAGCACATAACACGTCTCCCAAATGACAAAACTTTTCCACACACTCAAGAGACTCACCAGCAAGTTCGATCCTTCATGCCCGCAATCTCCATATGCTGTCCCCGGCATACCACACACATGAAATCAGTGTTATCTTGCAGTCTACCTCTGATACCACTATATCTCTTATACACTTATCACAAACACTGCACAAGATAGAATTACTTCCCATGCCCTTGTGGCAAATTGCACATGGCCTCTCCTCTTCTTCTTTCACAGCCCTAGATACCATCACTTTTGTTTTATCTGCATTTACTCTTAATCCCATGTGCCTCATACCATCTATCCATTCCCTGAATCTTTCGTCCACCTCCCTTTCATTCTCTGCAATCAACACAAATCATCAGCATACAACATTTCCCACGGGAGTCCATTTCTGAAGTCACATGAGAGGGCTTCAGGTACCATAATAAACAAAAAGTGGCTCACGACTGACCCCTGATGCACACCAACATTCACGGAAAACACCTCACTCAAATCTCCATTCACCCTTACCTGGGTGCAAGCACCCACATACATGGCCATAACCACCTTAACCAGCCACTCCTCGATCTCAAGCTTTCTCATTGCCCACTTCACCACCTCTCAAGGGGTCAAGGGCCTTTTCCAAATCAATGAAAACAGTTCAGTTCTCCTTTATTTCCTATATATTTTTCCTGAAGCTGTCAAACAATGAATATGGCATCAGTGGTCCCCCTGCCTGGCATAAACCCAAACTGCATCTCATTAATATTCACTCTTTCTCTAATCATAGCTTCTAGGACTCTCTCTATTACCTTCATTATCTGGTCCAAAAGCTTCATTCCTCTATAATTTCCTCATCCAGGGCATCATCCTTCCCCTTGTCCACATTTATAATTACACTCTTCAGCCAGTCATCTGGAACAATACATTCATATATAATCGTATTTATCAAATCAGTGATTAGTCCCACTTCTATATCTCCTGATTCCACATTTCAGTAGTCAACCCAGACACACCTGCTGCCTTCCTTACTTGCATCCTGCCTATTACCCTGCTCACAGCAGCAGCATTAATGAAAGGCCAAGGGCCAGACATTGGATCTGCTTGCTCTAAACCTACCGTATCCCAGTCAAACTCCTCATTCAACAACCGGTGGTATCTCTCTCCAGGCGTCTTTAATATCTCCATCGTTCACCAGTACCTTTCCTTCATCATTCTTCACACACTGCTCACCTATGATATCCCTGTTCTCCCTCTTCATCTGATTTACCTCCTTAAATAACATATTCTTCCATTCTCCACTATTAGGTTATCCAGTAAATGTCTCTGAGATTCGGACTTTGCCTTGTAAACCTCTCTTCTAGCCCTATGATTGGCATCCAAGTATTCCTCTCTCTGCTACCACCCATTCTCCCCTTCTGGAAAAGCCTTCTTTTCTCCTTAACTGCAGCTTCTATACTCAAGCATACATTGGCTTCCCTAGCAGTATCACTGATATCAATGTATATATCCTAACGCTTTCTATCACATCCACATCCACTCCACAATGCTTCATCACTTCCTCATTTGTCAGTCTGCCTCTCCATGTAACTCCACATCCTCCTCTTAGTTAACACATTCCCATTGCTGTCACTCTTGACTTTTGCCCTTTCAACAAGGTCCAAGCTTCACCTCCATATGCTACAGTTGGTATCACAGTACTATCATGCAGCAACCTTTTTAGTTGCATGCTCCCTTCCCTAATTTTTGTTACTGCTTTCAAGTAACCAGGAACCTTTCTTCCTGTTGTACCCTTTCGAGCACTTCATCCTCTAAACTTCAATCCATACTAGGGAAGCCAATGTCTCAGTTACACAGAGAGTAGACCAGCATGCTCTCCAATACAAGTTTCTCTAACTGTCAACACCAAACTACATACACGCTACACACTACACTTCCTTTTCAAAATTTCTTCGAAATGGCGTACAAAAATCATGCCTCTGAGTCCCCGGGGGGGGGGACCATAAATGCCCCCACCATCCGCCCCTCTCCCGGTGATGACTCAAAGAGCTGCCTGGAACCACTTTCTGACTCACTCCTTCTTCATTTCTGTAACATTCGCGGCCTTTCTCCTGACTTTCATGCTGTCGAGCACCACCTCTTCTCCTCTAAACCTCACCTTCTCTTTCTCACTGAGACTCAGCTGTCTGAGGCAACTGACAGCAAACCCTTTTCTGTATCCTCCTACTTTCTCTATTCTCGTTTCAGAGCCAAAAGTGGCTGTTGCGTATATGTACGCAACAATCTATCTTGCTCTCGTGTTCCTGAACTTGATTCTTCTGAATTCTCTACTCTCTGGCTTTGGCTTTCCTGTCATTCTCTGACTAAATATATCTGTGCTGTTTACTTATCTCCTAATTCTGCTGACTATCAAAAATTCTTTGACTATCTTACTTCTACAATGGAACACATTCTATCCATTTCTCCTTTCTCTGAAATCTCCATTTTAGGAGATTTCAATGTTCACCACCACCTTTGGCTCTCCTCTCCTTTCACTGATCCACCTGGTGAACAAGCCTACATCTTTCTATCCTTAATGACCTAGAGCAGCTTGTACAGCACCCTACCCGTATCCCTGACCGCCTTGGAGAGAGTTCCAACATACTTGACCTTTTCCTAACAACTAATCCTTCTGCTTACACTGTTCATCTTTTCTCTCCGTTGGGCTCCTCCGATCATAATCTTATTACCTTAACATGTCCAATCGCTCCAGTACGGCCTGTGGACCCTCCAAAGAAACGCCGCCTGTGGCACTTTGGAGCTGCAGATTGGGAGGCCCTCAGGCAGTACTTCTTTGATTTTCCATGGAATGATTATTGCTTCCTTGGCCGGGAGCCATCTGAGTGTGCCTTGCGCGTTACGGAGGTTATTCTCTCGGGCATGGAAGCATACATTCCTTTCTCATATCCTCTGACTAATGCAAGAAAGCCTTGGTTTAATCACGCTTGTTCTAATGCTGTCCGCAACAAGGAGAGGGCCTATAAGAGGTACCGGAGCCAACCCACCCCTGAATCACACCTTTTATATATTTCTGCCCGGAATCGTGCTAAGTCTGTTCTTCGCTCTGCTAAAAACAATTTCATCCGTGCTAAATGTTCCCAACTCTCCAACTCGAATTCTTCTTGCTCCTTCTGGCACCTTGCCAAAAACCTTTCTAACAACTTTACCTCATCATCCTTCCCTCCTCTTTTCTACTCTGATGGCTCTGTAGCTATTTCTTCTACTGATAAAGCAGATCTCTTTGCTCAGACTTTCTCCTCCAATTCCACCTTAGACGATTCCGGTGCTATTCCTCCATCACTTCCCCCCTCTGACTTCCTCTTGACTGACATTAAAATTTCTTCAGCTGATGTGTTTTCTGCCATCACTGGCCTCAGTGCTAAAAAGGCATATGGTCCTGATGGAGTCCCTCGTGTTGTCCTCAAAAACTGTGCTTCTGTGCTTACACCCTGCCTAGGTAAACTCTTTCGCCTTTGTTTCTCAACTTGTACCTTTCCTTCTTGCTGGAAGTTTGCTCTCATTCAGCCAGTCCCAAAGAAGGGTGACCATTCCCAGCCCTCTAACTATCGTCTAATTGCTTTAACATCCTGTGTATCAAAAGTTTTCGAGTCAATTCTTAACAGAAAAATTTTAAAGCACCTTTCCTGTGACAACCTTCTTTCTGATCGTCAGTATGGGTTCCGTCAGGGACGCTCCACTGGCGATCTTTTCACCTACCTTTCAGACTCTTGGCCATCCTCCTTTCGGAACTTTGGCGAAAGCTTTGTCATTGCACTTGACATCTCAAAGGCTTTCGATCGAGTCTGGCATAAATCTTTAATTTCCAAACTGCCCTCCTACGGTTTCTATCCTTCTAACTGTGCCTTCATCTCTAGCTTCCTTTCTGGTCGTTCTGTAGCCGCTGTTGTAGACGGCCATCGTTCCTCTCCTACACCTATCAACAGTGGTGTTCCTCAGGGTTCTGTCCTATCACCTACTCTCTTCCTTTTATTCATCAGTGACCTTCTAACCTGTACATTTAACCCTATCCACTCATATGCTGATGATTCCACCCTTCACCTTTCCATTCGGTTCCTGCAACGTCCATCTCAGCAGTTACTTCAACAATAAAGGGATGAGGCTATGGCACACCTAATGTCTGACTTGGCTCGTATCTCTGATTGGGGTAAAAATAATCTTGTTATTTTTAATGCATCCAAAACTCAGTTCTTACACTTATCAACCCGACAAAATCTTCCTCAGTATTACCCACTAATGTTTAATAATGAACAGTTATGTCCTGCATCATCCTTGAACATGCTTGAGGTTTCATTCTCTCGGGATTTGTCTTGGAAAGAACATATTACGTCTCTTGTGAAATCTGCTTCCAAGAGATTAGGTGTGCTAAGCCGATTCCGAACTGTCTTTACCCCTGCACAGTTGTTGACCTTGTACTCGGGTTTTATTCGCCCATGTATGGAGTACAACTCTCATGTGTGGGGAGGCTCCCCACATGCAGCTCTTCTCAATAGGGTGGAGTCAAAGGCTTTTCGTCTCATTAACTCTCCTCCTCTTACTGATTCCCTTCAACCTTTGTCTCTTCGCCGCACTGTTGCATCTTTATCTCTCTTCTATCGCTACTTCAATGGCCACTGTTCCTCTGAACTGTCTGCTTGCATCCCTCCACCTCTACGACGGGCACGTAGTACCCGTCTAGCAACAAACTCTCATCCCTTTTCTGTCCAACTCTCTAATGCAAGAGTTAACCGTTACTCCCAGTCCTTCATTTATGCAACTGGTCAACTCTGGAACTGTCTTCCTCTGTCTGTATTTCCTACTTCCTATGATCTCCAGTCTTTCAAACGCAGTGTCTCCAGGCATCTCGAATTGAACGGATCTTGAATTTGGCTCTCTTTTGTACTGTTTTTGCTTTTTCTTGGAAGGAACAGTATGCAGGCCTGTGGCCTTTGGTTCCTTCTTCCTTGCACCAAAAAAAAAAAAAAAATTATCCAAGTACTTAAATACACTCTCATCTTCCATTTTCTTATCCAACTTCACTTTACATTCAGTGACTTAATTTGTCTCGAAGACCACACCTTTACTCATCCTTACATTCTCCTTTAGATTCTATTTCTTATCCACTCTCCCATACTCATTCACCAAGCCTTACATTTCCCCATTGTCTTCACATAACAGTACAGTGTCATCTGCAGACAACAGAACAGGAAGTTTCCATATGCTGCCCTTTCTCATTAGAGCTGCTCCAGCATCCACTACCCTACCTTGTATTTCTTTTATAACCATTCTTATACAGATTGAATAACCATGGAAACATGACACATCCCTGTTTCAATCTAACATTCAGATAGAAAAGTTTGCCCATATCACCATGGTCACGCACTGCATCCTTAATACCCTCGCACGTACTTTTCTCGGCATTCAGTAGCTTCCCATTTACTCCATATATTCTTAATATTTTCATAATTCCTTGTCTATCCACTCTGTCATGTATTCTCTAAATTCATAAGGCTGCATACAACTTCTTCCCCTTCTCAAGAATCCACTAAAAACCTAGAATGAATATCTGATCTATACTGCCTGTTCCCTTCATAAAACCTCCCTGTTATTTTCTAACTAATGGGGTGCTTTCAAAGCTAGTATTCGATAGAGGGCACTGCGGATTCTAGTGTAACACATTCCACCACTGTTCAAAAGCCTATTTCTCTTTGTTAAATATCTACACTGTTGTGTGAAACTGTAAATCTCAGTGATGTCATATACTATAACATAAATAATACAAATAGAAAACGTAATTATACTGTAGCGTGAATTGTTTTAGTTATTATATACGAAAATGAAATTTTCATTGAGGGCAACCCCACCATTTCATTGGTCCTGTAGTATTACATTTCTACTACATGTACTGGAAGTGATGTTCTTAAAATGTAGTTGGCTCAGACTGTAAATTAAGCCTAGTGGGTATCATGACTCATTCAGTCTCTATGTTGGCTTAAATTTAATCTTGAGTAAATACTGGTATTCATCATTTTGTTGACCCGAGTCATGCGCAGCACAGGATAGTCCTCTGTTTAAGTTTTTCACCAGAGATTTACTCTAATCTCACTCATTCCACAATCATCTACCTTCAACTCCTCTACATCCTGCTATGCAGATCGTGAATGTAGAAGTCGACTCTCTGTATGTGTAGTGAAGGCAGATGTCTTGGCTTGCTTTACCTTCAATGTCCGTCCTCAGTGAGATCTGCCAAACAACGATGTTAATGATCCTAGTTTGGAACATCTAATAGACTGGATGAAATGTGATGATGAATGCCAGTATTTACTCAGCAATAAATTTAAGCCAACATAGAGACTGAATGAGTCAGGATACCCACTAGGCTTAATTTACAGTCTGAGCCAACTGTATTTTAAAATCTCACCTCCATTGTGTAGGAGAAATGTATTATTACAGGACCAATGAAATGTTGGGGTTGCCCTCAGTGAATATTTCATTTCTGTATATGATAAATTAACCACAAACACCACTTGTCAGACGATATTAGCGGACATTTTTTTCCCCACAAATTTAAGAGAAGCATAATTGTTGGTAAGCAGTCTCCTAAACTATTTAATTTACATGATTTGTGTCACAGTTTATGCATTTGTGTGATCGATGTTTGAGTAAATCACAACTTAACTCTACCATCAATATTAATCTCTGACATATTTTTTCACTAGTTTCACATCCATTTTCCATTGTTTATAAGTTTAATATTCCTTCAGGATTTCAATAATGCAGATGTAGATAAGTTTTCATTATCAGAAGTACATAAATAAACAGTTAATTAAGCATTCTGTGGGTTAGATGTTGCACACACATGGAGCATGAGCGAATGTATCACACCAATTGCGTTAGTTGGTTTTAAACAGTCAGGTGTATATACATGCATTTCCACTTTACATAAGTAACTGAATGCAAAATTATTTTCCCTTCAAACTTACTGATGGATGTTAAATGTGAATACAGCTGTTCAGATTTTGCAAAACATTTTTTTTTTTTTTTTTTTTTTTTTTAATAACATGTGCGACTCTGGACAAAGGCTTCAGGGCTTATCCCCAAGTTGCAGTAGTCTTCCTTGGGGCCCAGCTGTCCTACGTCTCCACATGTCACCACTTCGGCACTAACACCCAACATCCATATTGAGTACATGCTAAGGCTGTCTCATACAGGACTGGTGTACTGGTGTTAGCGGGGGCACTTTCATAACATGTCGGTGGGTCATTTGGTAGATCAGAAAAGATTGCTTTTTATGAAATTCAGATCCTTAAACTGTTTCTTACCCCAGCCAGGATTTGAACCTGGATCCTTTAGGACTGCAGGCCACCTCTCTATCGATTCTGCCACCTCTTCTCCTAAATGCAAGGAAAGAGATAAGAAAAATGCATAATGGTTAATGGCAGGTATTTTTCTCACAATTATTATTAGCTTCAGTAGTGACCATGTTATTAAAACATTGAAATATAGGATTCCTGTAGTAGGCTAATTAGTCCATACTACAAAGCTCATGTCAAAAGTATGTCTAAACCATGAGAATAAGACAGGGATAGCCAGATAAATGTTCATGGGCATGTATATTACGGTGCAGTCTTAACACTAAATTAATCACCAAAAGGGGTAAGACGAAACCAGGGTTATTTTACAAAAAGGGGGATTCACATAGGCCTCACAATACAAATATAAAAATGAGTTATTTCTCATACCTAACCAAATTACCATCAGTGAAAGCTGTGTATCAGAGAGCTTGAAGGACTAGGAGAACTCGTCGATGATATAATCCAGAAATAATCCACACACTAGTGTTATATGGAGAAGTGAACCAAATGGGAAAATGGTGCACAGACATTTTATTTTGTAATCAAAGTGGAATGTGTGTGTGATGGGAATTTTGTCATGAATGGGTAGTAACAACAAGAGTGACGGTGTGTGAGAAACATGTAACGAAATGTGTCAACAAATATGACTCTCTTGCTATTTCCTCAAACTTATGTAGTAGCTTTACTCCACCCCTCCAGGCTAACTAGACACTAGGCTGTATTATTTATAATCTACAGTCAGTCCCACGTAATAGAGGGTTTTGCTACCAATTACCAGCTAACACATCTGAAACCTTATCCAGTAGAGTGGTGTCACAAGACGAAGCTAATCAATGATTGGATAACATTCTCATTTGCTTCTCCCACACTATATGTCACACCCACTTATGGTCAAGGACAAAGGTCTCTCCTGCTTAGTTCAGGGAAAATATTTAATGTTGTTCTCCCCCGAAACGTAAATACATGAAAAGATTTATTGATCTTTCTGACTGCAGAACAAACAGAAGGAGAATAGTGAGGTCTTGAATTCTTCAACTAGGGGCAACAAAACTAATTAGGAAACATCATCATCATCATCAAGACCTCCTTTCCCACCCTAGGGCAGGGTGAGGAGTAGCAGTGTCCAGACAGCCCAAATTTGCCCAATCCGATGGGCCACACTTCCATTTACTCATCATTCAAGCCCCTGGAATCCTGGCTCTGTGAGATACGCCAAAAACATTCACCACGTTCTGTAGCTTCACATAAATGTATCCGACATACCCACAAAGAAATTATTGAATGTTCTTGACGGCTCATCTTACCCTCCTACTTTATCTTCACATCTTTTATTTCACCAGTTTGTTAATGGGTAACTATACCAGTGACACTTCTAAGTTCAAAAATTTCAGAAGTTCAAGCATCTCATAGACATGAGCTCCTGAAAACTTAGTAGGTCAACCAGCCTTCTCTTACCTCAGAAGAATATTTTTGTTCATGTATTGCTTGTACAGTACTGTTATTTTATTGTTGTTTTTCCTCTTGTGGTATTATTTAATGTGCTTTCTTTCTTGACCAGAGTGTTGCCAGTCGACGTGCCCGTCCTTTATTAGGGTGGGGAGGATCCTTTAACAGAGGCAGTACCAGAGGCCGCCACCCAAGGCACCCTGCAAATCGCCCATTCAATCCTCGTCCTCTTGGCACAGCTCTCCGCTCTCCACACAGCTCTAATAAACTAGGCATGCCAAATGTTAAGCAGCAAAACTCAAGCCAAACAGGTAGCTCCACAGTTAAAGGAAGTCATAACCAAACTTATCATTCTGTGGTCAGACCTGATCCAAAACCCTTATTACCAAATCCTCCTGTTAAGCCTCTTGCTAAACTTCCTGCTAAACCAGCCCCGCCAGCTTTTGGGTTTAACAAACCCAGTAACAAAGATGTTTATGCAGCAGATCAACCAACTTTTGGATTCAAGGCAGCCTCCCAAAATATTGCATCCAACCACCCAGGATCCCAAAATATTGCATCCAACCACCCAACATTTGGATTCAACACAGCAAATAACATACCAGTAAGCCCAGGTGTAGGGTTGACCACACTGAAACCAGTAGGAGCATCTGATCACCCTACATTTGGCTTCAACAAACCAGACACCAAAACTAACCCCAATTCTGCCAAGCCAGTACCACTTTTCTCCATTCCACCCCAGCAGCAGCACACTGCCATGCCACAGCCACTCTTTCCCAATCAGCCTCATCTACAGTACCCTGCAAAATCATCAGTTTTCACTGCACAGCCCCAGCCACAACCGCTCATCCCAGGACTAGTGCGGGTAAGTACTTTACTGCCACTAAATTTAGTTTTTTCTCTGAAGCTGATATATCAGTTTCGTCAGTGTTCAGTATTTTTGGTATGGAAAAGGTTTTGATATCTTGGAACACAACTTGACATATGTTGAGAAGACCTTTATGGCATATGTTGTTGCAGTTGTGGTTACTTTAGGTTAGTTTTATTGATTTCTAATTGTTCAACAGCTTTACATTGTAATCCATGATGCTGTTAGTAGAGTCATGGATGAAATTATAATTAGTCTTTGCTTGACATCAGTTTGACCTCATATGGTGATGGTCACAAATCTTAAGTGTGTTTTATGGAACTTTGGCATATACAGTATTGAAGAACCACTTTAAAAGTATTTTAAGCAATAGTTTAAGCCAATTTCTTCAAATTCTTGCATTCATTGGCTTCTTTCACCTATTGGCAGCTCTCCATGCTCCTCAATCTCACGCAGCCACTTTATTTAGTCCCCTATCTCTGAAGTCACGCTCTGTGACCTTGTCTTAGGTCTTTTTCGGTCTGTCTTTGGGAACCCTACCTTCAGTGTTTCAAACCTCTTACCCTCCACACACAGTTGTCATCCTCCAGCCCCTCCACATATCCAAGGCATCTCAGGTCTGTGGCTTCTATTCATAACACAAACACAGTAAACCCTCAGTATCATCATCATCATCATCATCATCTTCATTTAGTGTCCTTCGCTTCCCAGTGCTGGGGTTGGACGTGATATGAGTATTCTCCATCTATCTCTGTCCTCCGTGTCTTCTTCTTTTATATTTAAACGTCTCGTATCTTCCATAACCACTTCCCTCCAAGTTCTCTTTGGTCTTCCCACTGATTTCCTTCCTTCTGCAGTATTTCCAGCTCCATAGCCCTTCTCAAAATGTTATCTTGCTGTCTTCTGCACATGTGACCGAACCATCTCTGCTGTCTTCTGCACATGTGACCGAACCATCTCAGTCTCATTCTCCGAATCCTGTCCTCCATGCTCTACATTCCACATCTTCTCACCTCCTCATTTGACACTCTGTCTCTCCCTTTAACTCTTGCCATATACTTCAGCATCCTGTGATCACAAGTCAACAGGAGCCTCTCCAAATTCGCTGTCAGTGCCCATGTCTCTGCAGCGTACAGCAGCACAGGTCTGACGCAGGCGCAATAGAACCTTGCATGGTGAACCAGCGGTATCCCCTGGTCCTCACTGCTGCCTCTGCTCTGCCCTCGCAGCTCATGGTGTCACCAAGATAGCAGAACTGGTCTACCACCTCCAACACACCACCTTCCATTGCTATCCCCCTGTGGTCTCACTACTGGCCCTTTAAGACATGCTGGGCACCTGAAGTTCCCTCCAGCTCTCCTCACATTCCTGAGTCCAGAGCATATGCCTTGGCACCACTTTGAGCAACCTGAACACCATACAGAGTTGACACCTACTACTCCTCCACACAATCCGCATGGATATCTTTTTCTCTGCGGTCTCACTGCTAGCTCCCTTCCTACTACCATCACCTTTGTATTTGATCTGTTGACCTTCAGCCCTCTTGTTTCCATGTCTCTTCTCCATTCCTCAAACATCTCCACAACTCTCACCTCTGACTCTGCCGTCAACACGAGGTCATCCGCATTCATCAGCTGCCATGTGCTATCACTTACCACATCTCTCGTCGCCTTCCGCATCACTAGCACAAACAAATGGGGGCTTAACGCTGACCCTTGGTGAACTCCAACTCCGATGCCAAACTCCTCCGATGTTCTTGCAATTGCCATCACTATCGACCTTGAATTTGTATACAGAGCCATCACCAGCATCACCAATCGCTCGGGCACCATCTGCCTCCTCAGTGCCCACACAATCACTCTTCTTGATATCCTGGCGAAAGCCTTTTCCAGGTCCACAAATACGTGAAACAACTCCTCCTTCTTCTCCTCTCCATACTTCTCATGTAAGTGTCTCATGATGAAAATGGCATCCAGTGTTGACTTGCCTTGCTGAAATCCAAACTGGTTCTCATCAGTCTTTATGATCTCCCTCAACCTTGCCTCCAAGATCTTCTCTCAGACTTCCATACTATGCTGCAGTAGCCTCACTCCTCTATAGTTCTCACATTTCTGCACATCACCTTTTCCCTTATAGATGGGGATGGTGTAAACCCTCAGTATATCGAACTAATTGCAGGAAAGCCTAGTTCGCATATACATACTGACTGCATTCCTCCCAGAGGAAAGAAACTAGAGACGACATTGTAAAAGCCCCTTGTCGGGTGTGTGTGTTGAACCACTTGACGGTTGTCATGGTAACATGACATCATCACTTGGGGCTCTTTTCATATCCATCTATGTGTCTCACTCTCAATTTCAGTAAATAACAGAATATTCTTAGTGTCTGTAGGTCGTTCTGCAAAAAATAATAATGTTTACGTAAACGTGCACCCAGATACACGTTGCCAGGACAGTGGAGCCAAGCTGTCTTAGTGTCTTGTTTGTGCTACATAAAGTACATAGTCGCCTGCTTTCCGTTCTACCCATTTCTGTTAACGCGTCTCACTCTCACTTTTAATGACAAAATATTCATATTGCATGTAGCTCCTGTGGAAAGTAATAAAATGTTCATGTAATCATGCACTCAGACATGTGGCACCAAGCTGTCTCCCCTGTGTTACATAACTTATGTACTGTAGCTAGTCACATGCAATCTGTTCTGCTTGTATCCATCTATGTATCTGACTCTCACTTTTTATAACAAAATAATCTTAGTGCCGGTAGCTTTTTTGTGGGCCTGCATAGATAATGGATTATGCCAGCCTTAAAAGGCCGAGAAAACTTATAAACCTTTACAACGAAATATATATATATATATATATATACAGTAAACCCTTGATAAGCCGAACTATATGGGGCTCTACCCTGGTTCGAATTACCGAATTTTCTGGCTTACCGAATTTTCACCCCCCAAAATTGCTAAATTACCGAATTATCACCCCCCAAAATTGCGAAGACAATACCTATTACTTGTCCTTTAAACACTAAATTAAAGAAGCATATATAAATAAATTAGTTATGACAAAAAACAATATAGTGCATTTAATATACATTTAACCCCTTCAGTGCTGGGTGTATTTTCATTTTGTTCTTGCTGCCACCAGACAATTTTAGTCAGTGTAGGTTGGATCTGTGGAAGTGCACGGGGTTGGTACAGCCTTCGTTAGCCCCTTCAGTATGTGAGTCCAGTCCTGAGTGCCATAAAATCGGCTGGAGGAAGCATAAATAAAGTAGAAATAAACGTCACAGTACTGAAGTGGTTAATTGGTAGGAAATCATTCACAGAGGCAGTACCGACTGTCGGTAACGTGTGTTGGAGATGGATTTTCACCCCCCCAAATTGCAATAACAATACTTATTACCTGTCTTCTTAACACTAAAGTAAAGGAGCATATACAGTGTATAAATTAATAAAGAAAGACAAAAAAGAAAGAATTCAGTGCACATAATTTGCCTTTCGTCAGAGGCAGAAGATCGTCGGCAGTTTGTTTTGTTTTGGAGACGGAGGTGGTGGAGTTCACACTTGAACGTAAATTCTAAAAAGTACCCAGTATTTATTTCACTCTATATTAAGAACTAAACTTAAATGTAATCACTATAATAGACTGCAGTGTAACACCTTTCGTTAGAAGCAGTAGATTCTTTGGCAGTTTGTTTTGTTTTGGAGACAGAGGTGGT
>JAGKTI010002327.1:24745-37584 GCA_018397915.1 Birgus latro | reverse complement strand
AACCAAATAACTGTTATTTGAGTCAAAACATGCCCTTGTGGTGCATCACACACAGAGACAATCCTCCTCCTGTGGTTGCCCAAACATTACTGAGCCTGCTCCTGTGGTGCCAAACCTATCAAGCAGGGTTGCCAGCTCCCGTTGAAAAAGCGACAGCTCATTTCGCATCACAGGGGAGGGTAGTATTGACCCTACTTCACTTAATGCGAAGAAGAATGACTTCGGCAAAAAAAAGTCAATACTTTCCGCACCTACTGTATATATGTGTGTGTGTATTTTTCTTATTTTTATCTGGCAGTAGTTAGAGGAAGGAAGGTTTGTAAGAATTTGTTGCTTCTTCTTTTTTTTTTTTAATGGCACAATAATGTTTATGTATCACTTCTAATATTTTTCCATTCTCTTTGGTCACAATCATGTCCTTCTGTAATGGATGCCATCGTTTCAAACAAGAAGACCACAGAGAAGAGAGACTATAAGAAAGAGCTGGAGATTGAGGTATACAAAAAGCTTCCCAATGAGAAGACTGAATTCAAAGTAATGACATGTGGCCAGAAAAACAAGTACTATCTGGCTACAGTTCAGGTAGGTGAGATTTGTTTGTTATGAGTAAAACTAAAATTTAATCCATCCATTCATCGTCCAATTCTATGTCACTCCATGAGGAGCATAGGAACCCAGGTCTAGGCAAGTTGGTCCTGATATTTAAGATGGGAGTGACCAGCCTCACTCATCTCCGAGACTCCGAGTGGCATTACTTGAGCAATAAACCCCAACCATCCCTTGGATATAAACCTACACAGGCTCAGTCATAATTGTATATACTGTATATTAAGAACCACAGTAAATCCCTCTTGTAATAGAAAGATGAAGGGGAAGGGTTGGCTGGTAAAACTGAGTGATTATTAGATCTGATTATTGCCTAAATAGCTTGCTTGAAAATTTATAAGCAATACCATGCACATTGCATGGACATTGTGTGTTAGTATGGTATAGTAATCTCGCAGTTATCTGGCGTAATTCAGCCAACCCTCCTGCCGGATAGTGGTAAGTGCCAGATGTTGTGTTGGTAACCCCTGTAATCCCAATTTGCTGTCCGTTCGATGTTGAGCGGGATATGATGCCACTACCTTAAGCTGTCCATCGCGACCCTCTGTCCTAAAAACTTTCCAGCAGTATTACCCATGAGTGAAAGATGTGGGCTGCACCAGTAACACCATTACTTGCAATCATCACCATCACCACAGCTACACATACCAGTAATCACCATCATTACTGTTATCACTATTTAGATTTTTAACATTGGTGTCAACCATAATCACACAATCATCATCATTACTAATTGCTGTAATCACCATCTCCACTGCAAATCATCACTAATCACCATCACCATTGCCAGTCATTGCTAAGCATCACCATTATCACTGCTATAATCATCACTGTTTGTCGATAATATAATCTCGACTATAAGCAATCACTACCATCACTAATCATCATAATCACCATCACCGTTGCTGCAACAAACCCCCTGTCATCACCATTACTATTATCACTACAATTGCTTTTCACCTTCATCATCATCACCACTACTATTCACCAATATGATATCCCCTCAGAGCTGAAGAAAATGGCCTAATGATAAAGAAAACAGAAAATATAAAAATAAGTTCAAGGTCTTAAAAAATACCACAGTTGTGCTGGATGGCAACAAATCTATTGCTATAATTCATGAATAACACCACGACTCGCACAGAAAAAACAGATTCCTGAGAGAAAAGATATACGATACAAGTCAGGGTCACAGAAATGGGCTATATCAAAAGGCAAAAAAAGGAGAGGGAGGTGAATGGGGAGGAGACAGAGGTGAATGGGTAGGAGACAGGAGGAGAGGAACAAGAAAGGGAAGGAGGAACAAGGGGAAGTGAAAAAAAAAAAAGTGTAATTTCTTTAAATGCTTATCTGCTTGGTTCCAGATGACGAAAAAGGAGTAGGAGGAAGAGGAAGAGGAGGAGGAGAAGGAGGAGGACACCATATGGTCTTTTTGAGGCTGCTTGTTACAGAGGAGACTGTGACTACAAGATCTAATTTTGCATGCTGAAGGATAAGGAGGAGCAGGAGGAGAAGGAGACCTTATGGTCTTTTCAAGGCTGTTTGTTACAGAGTAGACTATGACAAGATCTAATTATGCATGTAGAAGAATAAGGATAGTAAAACAAGAAGGCTCCAAACCCTCCAGGAAAAAAGTGAGAAAGACCACCATGCAGCATGGAAAAACTGACTGAGATATTTCGTAGGAAAGACTGAAAAGGAACAGTTACATTCTCTAATATTTTATCTATATGCTACGTATAAAAGAAAGTGATAAAGTAAAATGAATAAACAAATAAGTAAATATATAAGGCGTGACATTATGTACAGATACGGTGATTTAACGGTTCGTCTGAAGACATAGCGTGGATATTGCACAGTGCACAGTGTGAATGTTCAGGGGTGGTGCAGCAGCCTTGCCTGGCACTTTTAAGGTAGGCAGTAGTCAGTCAAGCCCCAGCTTCATTCACTCCACTGTGACAAGGAACTTTCTCATGCTGGACAAGTACACAATTTACCTCCTGAAGCAGTGACCCCTGGTACATTAAAAAAAACCCAATGGTGGTCACTTAACTTCCAGGCACCCTCAGTGATCCACAGCTCATCACAGGTCTAAAGTAAAAGTAGTGACTATTAACTCAGGGCTATCTGTGCAGATCCTAGTCAGTACTTATACTTCTGTACTGTATTTGCATTTAATAAATTGATCAATAGATAATGACATGACACGATGCTATGTTTGGGTATGCTAAGTTTACGGAGTGACCTGTAGACAAGAGGGGACCGAACTTATGCTTAGCTGGTAAAAGTAAGTTATTCGGACAGAAACAGAGTCAACTGAGGATTCTCGTGCAAGTACTTGTCTATTTTGTTTTTAAATGTCTTTACGGAGATTTTGTTCACGGTATCTGAGGGTAACCTGTTCCAGATATTTACGACCCTGTTGAAGAAGATTTTGCTCACTGGGATTGGAAATGCATTCCCATAAATTTGCAACCATTACTCCTGGTTTGACTTGACTGGTCTGTTTCAAAATATTTATTCATGTCTAAGTTGACATATCCCTTCATGATTTTGAAAACCTCATTAAGGTCACCTCTCAACCTGCATTTCGTTAGACTGAATAATTAAAGGCATTCCTCATATGGATTTTTTCTCAGTTGTGGTATCATTTTTGTGATTCTTCGCTGTATTTTCTCTAATTTTTCTGTGTCCTTTCTGTAGTACGGAGACCAGAACTGCACACAATACCCGAGATGGGGACGCACTAACGAGTTGTACAAGGCAAGTATGGCTTTTTCCAATTTAAATTCGAAAATTCTTCCAATAAAACCCACCAACTTTTTTCCAGTTTTAATTGCCTCGGTTCTTTACTTACCCGGTTTTAGGTCATTTGATATTATCACCAAGATCCTTTTCATTGTACTTGATAATTGGATTTTGTTCATTTTGTAATTCTCAAGGATGTTGTTATTTCCAATATGAAGTACTTTGCACATTTCTGTGTTGAATTTCATTTGCCATTTTTCTGCCCACCTTGCCAGAGGAAGAGGAGGAGGAGGAGAGGGAAGAGGAAGAGGAGGAGGAGGAATACAAAGGAAAGCAAACAGCAACAGACTTTATGGTCCTTTCGAGGTTACTCGTTACAGAATAGAGTATGACTACAAGATCTAATTCTGCATGCTGAAGGATAAGGATAACAAAGCAAGAAGGCTATCCTCGCCTCCAAACCCTCCAGGAAAAAAGTGAGAAAGACCACTGTGCAGCATGGAAAAACTGACATGGAAAATTCATAGGAAAGACTGAAAAGGATAAGTTACAATCTATAATATCATGTACGGGTTCGGTGAGTTAACGTATCGTCTGAAGACATAGCGTGGAAATTGCACAGTGCACAGTGTGGATGTTCAGGGGTGGTGCGGCAGCCTTGCCTGGCGCTTTTAAGGTAGGCAGCAGTCAGTCAGGCCCCAGCTCCATTCACTCCACTGTGACAAGGAACTTTCCCATGCTGGACAAGTACACAATTTACCTCCTGAAGCACATTCTCGACAATTCGAGAATGTGTGATTCAGATGCAGATTTGATGATTCAAGCACAAAAATCCGATGTTGTAAGAAAATGATTTAGCGTGAGTGGAAAATTTGAGAAGTTCACTATTTCCCACCTCAGACTCAGCAGTGCCATAACATACATAGAGGTGCATGGGAGGAGATCCACTCCCCACCTTGCTCACTTGCTCTCTTTCTCTCTTCCACCAGCCTCCAGGGACGGCGTAAGTACCACACATGTGTCAGTTACCAAATTGTTATTGCTCTCTAGTGTTGTGCTGTGAGCTCAGAAAACTTACATAATGCCTCTCAAGTACACCATTACTTCTGCAAGTGCAGAACCTGCTAAGCCTGCTTGTGTGCCAATTACTTTAGTCACATTCATCCATCCATCATCAAATCCTATGTCGCCCATGAGGAGCATAGGAACTTGGGGCTAGGCAAGTTGGTCCTGACATTTAAGATGAGAGTGACAAGCTTCACTCATCCCTGAGTGGCATTACATGAGCAATAAATCCTAACCATCCCATGGCCATAAACCTACACAGGCTCTGTCCGATTGGAGTACCTTAATTACCCACTAAACCAACAGGCGCCATAATAATGGTTGCATGGTTACCGCCCAGTGTAGTAAATGGTTTTCTGTTGTACAGGAAACCATTCAGCTTGTCACTTAGTGTAGAGTCACCCATAGTCAGAAGGAGGAGGGAAGAATGAAACAGAAGAGGGAGTGTAAAGTCACTCATAGACAGAAGGAAGAGGAGAGAATGAAGGAAAGATAGACCGAAGAGGATGGAAGGGAGAGGAAAGGGCAGACACCCGAGAGCATCACTACATTGAGTGAGTGGATGATGAATGCCCTCCCCTACCACCAGAAATTATGAAGCGTCACGAGCATGCTGAGTGTGTTTCCAGCCTGTGCCATGACTTTAACCTTTTGTCCTTCACCATACACATCATACTTAAATCACATGCAAATGTGCAGGAAATTGCAGGACTCTGCATCCGTTGCGGTGGTGCAGGCAACTTGCTCCTGTGATGATGGTTCGAAAAAAATAGTGACGGATAATGATGTGGCTGCTGAACCAAAACGCAACCCCTGTTGCACTATCAAAGAAGCTTATGCAAAAAACTGCAGGTAGCGTGTGGCGCAGGTGCAAGGCTGAAGATGATGCATAAGTTGCTGTGGGTGAAGATGTTAATGGTATGCATGCTAGCCAAGCTGGTGAGGGTGTGAGGCCACATGGTACGGGTGCGAGCCCACCATTGGCAATGAGGCTGTGTGAGGCTTTGTGGCAACTGATGGCTGGTTTGCCTGCTTTCAGAGTTGTGCAAACCTGCACAGCACTGAAATCCTTGGAAAGGCAGTGAGTACGAACACTGAAGCATCAGACCGGTTTCTGGAAGAGTTTGTGAGACTTGTAAATGAGGGCGAATATTCATCTAAATAGGTGTTCAGTGTGGATGAGATTGGCCTCTTTTGAAAGAAAATGTCTTCTCGATCATGCACATCCAGGGAAGAAACGTTTTCCAGGATGTGAGACCAACAAGGTTCGCCGTACTCTGCTTTTCATTGGCAATGCAGAGGGCAAAATTAAGCTGAAACTGTTGCTTGTTGACCATTTGGATACACCACGTTTGCTCATTGGGACCATTAAGCAGAGGTTAATGGTCGTATGGCATTTGAATGCGAAGGCCTGGTTGACACAATCTGTTTTCATGGACTAGATATTGGACTACTTTTTGCCCTTCATCGAAAAATACAAATGAGTAAAAAATCTCACAAACAAATGTCTCTTAGTTCTCAACAGCGCCCCAGGACATCTGACGACAGTCGAGGATGTGTGCCCTAATGTCAGGGTTGTCTTCCTGCCACCAAACACTGTCTCTCTTCTGCAGCCAGTGGACGAGGGTGTTATCACAACATTCAAGGCATATTACATGATGAGGTGTATGCAGGACTGTGGTGGCAACAGAGGACGAGAGGTAGATGGTCAAGGAGTTGTGGAAGGCTACACTATCAAAGATGCTCTTGAAAACATCAAACTGTCACGGGAGAAAGCGACATCCTCGAATATGAATGGTACACGGTGAGCCTTCTGGCCAGAGGTCGCATGGGGATTCTGGATATTCCCGAAGGAGGAAGTCCCTGCCATTCACCAGCAGATCGCTACCCTGCCACAAGAGGCTGGATTTCACGAGGTAGACGACGCTAACTTTGGCAGGCCTCCTTGAATCGCACACCCAGAGCTCTCAGGGGAAGATCTCTTCCTCCTGGATGAGCAGCGGAACCAAGAGGCAAGTGAGGAGCCAAGGGAAGAGCTGCTGCCAACCAAGGAGCTTACCACGAAGTGTCTGGCAGACATCATAGATGCTTCCCAACACACGACTGACCAGGCGATGGACCACGACCAGCAGATGGATAGAGCTCTGGAGTGCAAGGCCAGGCTGTTGGAGGTGGTGAGTGCATATCAGGAGCTTTACCTACAAAACAGGGCCAAGGCACTATATACTGTAGGGGTGGTGAGTGCCCCATCTACTATTTATAGTAACTTCTAGCTTTCACATTATCATCATACAGTAAACTCGCAGTTATCTGTCATTGCAGTAACTGGCCCAACACAATATCCGTCACTTTTTCCTCTACATTATTAAAGCAATAACTGGTGGAATTTGGTAATATCCAGTGCCAAAATGGGAAGCAACCAGCTGTCCTGTGCGGCAAGGTGTATCATCCAGCTCAGACGCAGGACCCAAAAGGTGCCTGGGAAAACCCACAACAACATGCCAGTCAATCAAAATGCGTTGTGGGAGTGGCCCACCCGGCTACTATCATTCTTGGTCCCTCCCGTTGATGCCATGCAGTTATCGTTATCGTTATCATTGTTTAAGGCTCCAACATGCTTGTATTCGTCGGCCTTGGTCACCTAATGGCGGCTCTCCATGCTTCTCGATCTTTGGCAGCCTCCTTGTTCAATCCCTTAACCCTGAGGTTACACTTAATGACCTCGTCCCATGTCTTTCTCAGTCTACCCCTCCCAACCCCTCCCCCAATATTAACATTTCTCACCCTCTGCACCCAATTATCTTCCCCCATCCTCTCCACATGTTCAAACCACCTCAGCCTACCTCTCCTCATCACAGCACCAATATACTTCAGTCCCATCCTACCTCTCACCTCTTCCATCCTACCTCTCACCTCTTCCATCGTAAACCCAGCCCCCCCTGGCCTTGCACGCCTGGACGCCCTGCACATCCACCTAATCATTGTCATTTCTGTACATTTAAGCCTGCGAATATCCTCTTCCTTTACTGCCCAGGTCTCACTACCATACAGCATCACACTCCTAACACATGCTGCATACAAAGACCCTTTAGCACATAAGGAGAGTCCTCTCATTGTCAGGAGAGGCAACAGCTCCCTGAACTTCTTCCAACCACTTCTCACCCTAGCAACCGAGCTAGCTCCAGCCCCACCTCCGGCACATAACATGTCTCCCAAATAACAAAACTCTTCCACACACTCAAGAGACTCACCAGCAAGTTCAGTCCTTTCACGCCTAACAATCTCCACCTGCTCTCCCCGACACGCCGCACACATAAAATCAGCATTATCTCGCAGTCTGCTTCTAATACTACTACATCTCTTGTGCACCCATTTATCACAAACACTGCACAAGATGGAATTACTTCCCACATCTTTGTGACAAACTGTACATGGCCACTCTCCCTCTCCTCTGATTGTACTACCCCCAACCCTAGATATCATCACTTTTGTTTTATCTGCATTTACCCTTAAGCCCTTGTGCCCCATACCATCTCTCCATTTCTTAAATCTTTCCTCCGCCTTCTTTTCATTCTCTGCAATCAACACCAAATCATCAGCATACAACATCTTCCACGGGAGTCCATCTCTGAAGTCACATGAGAGGGCTTCAGGTACCATGATAAACAACAACGGACTCATAACTGACCCGGGATACACACCAATATTCACAGAAAACTCATCACTCAAAACTCCATTCACTCTTACCTGGGTCCGAGCACCCACGTACATGGCCATAACCACCCCAACCAGCCACTCTTCCAACCCTAGCTTTCTCATTGCCCACTTCACCACCACTCTAGGGACTCTGTCAAAAGCCTTTTCAAAATCAACAAAAACAAAATACAATTCCCTTTTCTTTCCAATATATTTTTCCTGAAGCTGTTGAACAGTGAATATGGCATCAGTGGTCCCCCTGCCTGGCATAAACCCAAACTGCATCTTATCAGTATTCACTCTTTCTCTAATCATACCTTCTAGAACTCTCTCCATTACTTTCATTATCTGATCTAAGAGCTTTATACCTCTGTAATTTCCCCTTTCCAGGGCATCACCCTTCCCTTTGTACACATTTACAATTACACTCTTCAGCCAGTCATCTGGGACAACACACTCATATATAATCATATTTATCAGGTCAGTGACTAACCTCACCCCAGTATCTCCAGAGGCCTTCAACATTTCGGCAGTCAGCCCAGACACTCCTGCCGCCTTCCCCACCCGCATCCTGCCTATTGCCTCACTCACAGTAGCAGCGCCAGTCAAAGGCCAAGGGCCAAACACTGGATCTGCTGGCTCCAAACCTTCCCTATCCCAATCAAACTCCTCATTGAACAACCGGCTATAATGCTGTCTCCATGCATCTTTAATATCCTCACTGTTCACCACTACCCTTCCTTCATCATTCTTCACACACTGCTCACGTACAGTTCCCGATTATCCCTCTTCACCTGACTTGCCACCCAAAAAATTGTTTTTTTCCTTTCCCCATGATTTAGATTATCAAGTAAAAGTCTCTGTGACTCAGACTTCGCCCTGTATACCTCTCTTCTAGCCATACGCTTGGCAGCCAAGTACTCCTCCCTGTTACCACCCTTCTTCCATTCCTGGAAAAACCTTTTTCTCCTTAACTGCATCTTCTACTCCCTCATTCCTCCACCAAGTTACGTTATGTCTTGGTGGGCCTCTTGTCCAACCGCATATTGCATCGGTAACTCTCAAGAGGTTGTTCTTAAGAGCTCTATACTGTTCATTAATGCCTCTCTCTACAGCTCCCTGCTCAGCCACCACTCTCTTCATCTCACTATAAAGGGCATCCCTTACTGATTGGTTTCCCAGCTTCCATATTTTCCTGCTAGGTACATATGTCCTCCTTCTCATCACTCGTTCTTTAAGCACCACGTCACAAATCAATAATTTGTGCTGCTGCACACACTCTTCGCTTCCTATAATTTTAACATCCCTCACTAACCTCGTATCAACCCTCCTGACCAGAAAATAATCTATCTGACTGCTATTTCCCCCAAACTTGTATGTAATCAAACGATTCATACTTTTTCTAAAATGTGTGTTGCACACAATCATGTCCACAGCCTCCCCAAACTCGAGTATTCTTTCCCCTTCTGCATTCCTCACTCCATATGCACATCTCCCATGGACTCCTTCATAACCTTGAGCTGCTTCACCCACATGACCATTTAAATCCCCTCCCAGAACCACTACCTCATCATCGCCCATACCACCTACTACACGTATTAACTCATCCCAAAATCTCCTCTGCGTCATCCAATCCTGCCTGTGGAGCATATGCCGATATAACTGTAATCATTTTTCTACCGATCAAAATTCACCACTAATATCCTGTCACTTACTCTCATAACATTCATGACATATTCCACCCATTTCTCCGCAACCAACACAACCACACCCCCATATCCATCAGTTCCCCTCTGCCAAAACAGCTTATAGTAGCAATCTTTCCCAACAATCTTTCTGGCTGATCCACTTCTGTACCGGAGTGAAGACGAATATGTGTGCTCTGCTCTTGCGACCCACAAGGTGGCCAGACCATAGTGCTGTGACTTAGTCTGTGACCTCCCATGCTTCACTCATTGCTGTAGTGCTGTGACTAACCTTGTGGCCCCTCAGTGCTCTGTGCCCTAATGCTGTGACTATAATGAGGATGTATCTGTGCGTATCTACCCTCCATTGATGTCAGTTCTGTGTGAGTACAGTATGATTATGATTATATTATATACTGTATTAGTAATCTATATGTATTGTATCAGTACTGTATTGAATTTTATGCTTAATTTTAATCTTTTACTCAAGGATAATATTGTAAGAAAGTGTTTAAGAGAGAGGGTTGAGACAGATAGTAACCCATTATCCGGCTTGACACCGAATGTTGAGCTTATTGGGGGGTACTGTGCAAAATCCAGCATTCTGCAGTGTCCAACATGGGGGTTGGCTGAATTACACCAGATAATTGAGAGTTTACTGTATCTATTTTTTCAGTTTCTTGCTCTCTTTAGGGTTAAAATTGAAAAATCTGTAGCATGGCTTTATCCTAGAGATGATGACAACAAATGAATTGCCTTCATGTCACCGTGTGGAATGCCACAGAGACAGTTTTTGTTTTTGGTCACTCCCTCACGAATGAAGGTGTCAGACTGTAGATAGATAGAAAGTCTTAGTACAGTACTTTTCCTTGCCTCCTACCATGTACATTCACCTATTTTATTTGATTTTCTTCACAGGTTGGTACTCTGCTTGCTAGTAGCTACCCTCAAGAGCTGGCAACATCTGAAGCAGCAGAGCAACTTGTGGCAATGAATGCTTTGAAAATACTAAGTCAGTTGCCCACAGATCCTCGATCTTTTCCAGTGACACCTAGTCCAGATGTTTACATACCCAGAGTGAAGCAGGTGGGTAAGAAAGTTAGATGTAGTTAGTGATTTTTAGCAGTGGTGCAGAGAGGAGTGGACTGCTGACTGTTAGGCCATGGGATTGAAACAGGGAACAGTTTACAGATCCCAATATATTTTAGATCATTCATATCTGATTTCTCACCTGATGAATTACTGATATGAAAATACCCCCTCTAATACCATAACATCAGTCATGAATATTGTGGTTTTAGCATGTTTCTGTATAGGTGATATTAGTGTCTACTTGCTGATGTGAGAGTTGGTTGAATTCTGAGGAAAAATATTTTTAAAAAGTGGAAGAACAACCAACATTGTGCCCAGTGAATGGACATGGAATCATTCATGCATTATTCAAGATGCCAGAATCCTGATTCCACCTCACAAGCCTACCCATCTGTACATTTAGTCTTCAAACTTAACCTTCCATTTAGCAGTTCTAGTAAAAAATAAAACTTGCCAACCCTTCTCCTTATTGTGTTATTGGTCATAGGTTGTCATTTAGTCCCACCTGAAGACCATTACAGCAGTTGATAGATACCACAGAGGGCATCATGTTGCAAAGTACTGCTTACCCCAGCATTTTCCTGGAAATAGGAATAATGAAAAAGTGAAGTTCATAGCATAAAGCTACATCATCATTTTACATAAGCCAGTAATGTGTTCAAACAGATGGGTACTGTACATTGAATTTTTGGATGAACTCTATGGATATTGTCATCTCAGTATGGTCATCTTGTTGCAAGATGCATCTTAAAGTACTTCTTTAGTAGTATGTGGAGCGTATCAGTATGGTATGGAAAATGCAAATCATCATAATTTTTAGTAAATGCAGATTTCAAGGAAATTTGCGAATGTGTCATTGGTAATGTCATGTTTTAAAACATAAATATTTGAATAAATTTTTAATCAAGTAATCATGTACAGTTATACAAGAAATAGGCTAGCATTCAGTGTAACCTCCATGATTTCTGCTTAAGGTCATTAGGGTTACAGACAGCCATAGTATATTTAATAGTTGTAATACCTGTAACGTGGAGGGTGTGTGCAAGGTATTCACAGAAGAAATCTGTGCAGCATGTGAGGTGGTGTGTGGGGTGAAGAGAAGACGAAAGGGGGTCCAGGGAACAGCATGGTGGACTGAAGAGGTGAGGCTGTGGCACAAAAGAAGAAAGCATATAATGAGTGGATGAGGAACAGGGGCGACAAAGAAGCTGAGAGACGGACGAGAGAGTTATATGTAGTGAGGAGGAGAGAGGTGAAAAGATTAGTAAGAGAGAGAGTAAGAAGAGAGTGGATGAGGCATTTGGAAGGAATTTGAGTGCAAAGTGGAGGGAATGTAAGAAAATGTTCTGGAAGGAGGTAAAGAGAGCTAGACAGGGTGCCAACGAAGTCAGTGGGGGTGTGAAAGATAAAAATGGTAGATTACTAGTGGAGAAGGGAGAAAAAGTAAACAGATGGAGAGAACACTTTAATGAACTGTTGAACATAGAGAATGAAAGTAATGCAAGTATAAGTGGCTGGGGAATGGCAGGGAGAAGGAGGGTTGTGAGAAGAGAGGAAGAAATCACCAGGATGGAAGTGGTGGAAGCAATGAAGAAAGTTAAAATGGGGAAAGCCCCAGGAATTGATGGAGTGTGTGGTGAAATGCTGAAGCATGGGGGAGAGATAGTAATAGAATGGATGTGGAAGGTGTGCAGATTGGCTTGGGAGGAGGGTAGAGTCCCGGAGGATTGGAAGTCAGGTATAATTATTCCTCTGTACAAAGGAAAAGGGGAAAAAGCAGTGTGTGGTAATCATAGGGGCATTTGCCTTCTCAGTGTAATAGGAAAAATATATGGTAGGATACTTATTGACAGAGTTAGGGAAATTACTGAGGAATTAGTTGGAGAAGAACAAGGAGGTTTTAGGAAGGGAAGAGGTTGTGTAGACCAGATATTCATTCTTAGATCC
>JAGKTI010002327.1:0-20643 GCA_018397915.1 Birgus latro | reverse complement strand
AGTTTCCAAACACTGCCCTCTCTCACTAGGGCCGCTCCAACATCCACTGCCCGACCTTGTATCTCTTTTATAACCCCATCCATATACAGATTGAACAACCATGGAGACATGACACATCCTTGTTTCAATCCAACCTTCAAATGGAAAGATTCACTCAGTTTGCCATCCACACGCACTGCAGCCTTAGCACCCTCATACATACTCTTCACTGCCTTCAACAACTTCCCATCCACTCCATATATTCTTAATACCTTCCACAAACCTTGTCTATCCACCCTGTCATATGCTTTCTCCAGATCCATGAAGGCTGCATACAACTTCTTGCCCTTCTCTAGAAACTTTTCCACTACGGATCTAAGAATGAATATCTGGTCTACACAACCTCTTCCCTTCCTAAAACCTCCTTGTTCTTCTCCAACTAATTCCTCAGTAATTTCCCTAACTCTGTCAATAAGTATCGAGGTTTTACTGTATTTAAAATCAAGATTGTGACACAAACAGACTGCTACTATAAGCAGAACAGATTTAAGCAAGGCATACTCTTGGTTACAGTCAGTCAGTATTTAAAATCAAAGTTGTATACAGGTAGAATGCTACTGTAAGAAAAACAGTTTTTTGCAAGACATACTCCAGGTCATTGAATGACAGGTTAAAAGCCCCAATAAAAGCACTCATATCTAACTTAAGACCAACATTATAATGAATCCTGAGCAAGGTTAAGTCATGAACAGGTATTAATTTTTCTCTGTCTTAATAATGGAACAACTTTAATGCAGCTGCATTATACATGAGGGCTATCTGTATGTCCTGCTTTTGTTTCTGGCAGTTGGTAGCAAACGCAGTAGCTGAGAGAGGTCAGGTTTGGCATACACGTGTGGAGGAGCTGTACCAGGAGACTCACGAAGAACGTTTACCAGAGGACTGGGTGAAAGAAACAGAACAGAAGATGGATGAGTTTGAACTGAAGGTGGAGAAGCTGTGTGACAGCCGTTATGCGCTCAGCATAGTGTCACGAGTAAGTTGTGTTTTTATGATTAATGTCAGCACTTGTTGATATTCATCTTCAAAGTTTTGTTAGCCATTTTAGATCAGGGGGTTTCACCTGAGGTGAATAAGTATCTAGGATTAATCAGAAATATATTTTAAAATATGTTCTTTCCTGAACTGATTAATGGAAATACTTCTAACCCCATAAGCCATGTAAGTCACTGTTGAACTGAATCAGAATGTACGACATTAATCAGAGTACAGTAAAACCTCGATATAATGGACTTCAGTAGATCGGAATTTGCTTTTATCCGACTTGAGGAGCTACTGGACTAAATTCCTATGTATCAGAAATGTCTGATAAAGTCAGAAGCAGTCTGGACTGCCTGACCACGTCAGCAATGTTCACCACAATAAGGTAAATAAAAGACATGTTTGTCAGTGTATAGTACTGTATTATTATACCATTTGATTAATGTAGTGAAGGTATAGCATAGTACGGTACTGCAATGGTAGTGAAAACAGGTTAAAAACCTTTGGTGCAATCCGGACTGTCTGATATATCGGAAAAAGTCCAGATTAGCAGGGGAAAGTCTGGATGTCGCTTTTATCGGAATTTCACATTTTTCAGAATGGCTTGGGCCCCAATTAGTCCGTTATAGTGAGGTCTTACTGTATTAAAAAAAATAAGTAAATAAATGAAAAAGAAGGAAAGAGAAATTCCTGTGGCTGAAGGGGTTGATAAGTTACTGGTAGTAAAGTAATCTTTGATATTAGAAGAAAAAGACATTAGGTATATTAGGAAGTGAGTTGTCTGATTTAGTTGGAGAGATGGAAATGGAAAAAGAATGGATGAAACCACAAAAGAGATGTGCAGTGGCAGAGTAGCCTGGAAATTCCTTTGCAGGAGTTATTAGATTGGGGCAAAGCATAAGCAGATTTTTGTAGATAGGTATCATTTTGTTTATAAAGGTTCCAACATGCTTGTATGCGTCAGCCTGGGTAACCAAATGGCAGCCCTCCACATTGCTTGATCACTAGCAGCATCTCTACTCAGTCTCTTATTCTTGAGGTCACAGTGTATGACCTTGTCTCAAGTTTTTCTTGGTCTGCCTCCAGCAACTTCCCACACAGATGTCACTCTCCATCTTCACATGCCCAAACCATCTAAATCTACCCATTCTTATCATATCACTAATACATTCAAGTTGCATCCTTCCTCTCAATTCTTCATTTTCAATCGTAATACCTCCAGGCCTATCAATCAAGGATGCATTACACATCCATCTGATCATTCTCATCTCAGTGCTTAAACCAACAAAATTATCCTCCTCCTTTCCTCCCGTGGTCTCTCTGCAGTACAGCATTACACTCGTAAACACATGTTTCATACAAGGAGCATTTAGCACAGAGGGAGAGCCCTTTAAGTGTCAGTAGAGGCAACAGCTTCCTAAATTACTTCCAGTCACTCCTTAAACCATGCTTATGAGCAAGCTTGAACCTCACCTCTAGCACATAATATGTCCCCCAAATAAAAAACTCCACACTCTCTTCCCTGGGCTTCACACTTTCCCTTTTACACATTACAGTCACACTGTTCTACCAGTCATATGGATCAACACTCATATGTAATAGAATTTATTAAATCAGTACTTAAGCCCACCGCTACTTCTCTAGAAGCCTTCAACATCTCAGTAGACAACCCAGACACACCCACAACTACATTCTGTTTATTGCTGTGCCCCAGGTACTAACATCAATCAGATTCTAAGGGCTAGATACTGGATCCAATATCTCTAAACTTGACCTGTTCCATTCAGACTCCTTGCTCAGCAACTGGTTATAATGCTTTCCAAGCATCCTTAATATCCTCACTATCCACCATTGCCCTTCCTCCATCATTCGTCACACACCAGTCACCTAGTCCATGTTTTCTTTCATCATCTGTTTAGTCACCTTAAATACCACTTATCTCATTTCATCACTGTTTAGGCTATCCAGTAATTGTTTCTGGGACTCAGCCTTTGTCCTACATACCTTCTCTCAGGATCTGTGCTTATATGTTTAGCTGGCAGTTAATCCTCAGTGTTATCACCCCTTTTTCATTTCCTAAACAGTCGCTTTTCTCCTTAATCGTGGCTTTTATGTATTCATCCCACTATCACATTTTCATACGTTTTGATGGGTCACTTGTCCATCCACACACCAAAGTTGTAACTATTAAGAGATTGTTTTTGAGATCTCTTTTCTGATCATTTTCATTCTCTCTGCTTCCCAGTGCTCAGCCATAGTAACTACTCTACTCATTTTGCAGCGTGGTTTTTCAACTTCCAGATTTTCCTCCTGGGTACATAGGTCACTCCCCATTTGTTGTGTAGCGAGAGACACGAGTATCATCCCAGAATGTGAATACTATACATAGCAGAAAAATTGAATCCTCTGAAACACACACAAGTAGAGATGGGGTTTTCACTGCATTCACCAGTTGTAAATTTTCTTCACAAAGAACAGGGAAGATAGTTGTTTCTCAAACTATTCCATGTCACATACCAGTAATTTGTGCTGCTGCCCGCACTCTTTTCCCCCTATAACCTTCGCATCCTTGACTAGCCTCCTTTTGGCCCTCTTGACCAGGAAATAGTCTGTCCGGTGACTATTACCCCTAGACTCATACATTGTCACTCTACTCCTTTTTTTTTCCATAAAAATTTTGTGGCACACAACCGTATTCATTACTTCATTGAACTCTTTAGTATCTTCATACCTTGATTTTTCGAACCATATGCGCACCCCTATGCTCACCTTCATATCCATGTGCTACTGCTTTCACATGTTCATTGAAATTCTCTCCTAAAACTATAATCTCTTTGTCTCCAAGCCTCCAACCACACACAACAAATCATCCCATACTCTGTCTGGTTCTTCATGATCTAAGCTGACCTGTTGAGCATATGCTATTATTATTGTTTCCAGGAATTTTTCAGACATTAATTTCAACACTGCCTTTAACTACTTACACTATGTCATAATTTATCTCATCCATTTCTCTTTAGAAAGCACTCATACCCCCACCATATCCTTCCATATTTCCTCTCCAGAATAATTTGTAGCTTCGTATAATCCATCCCAACAATCATTCTTCCTGATCCTCCTTTCCATCTGACTTCCTGTATGCAACAGTCATCACCTCGTGCTCAAGGTCAGCCCGTGATACTGCTTGCGTTCTAAGATGCCACTCTGAACCCTTCAGATTCATTTCCTTCAGGCTTTCTGTTTTACATTATGTTCAGTTTTTGTCAAAGGTGACATAAATAATTGGTATAGATGGACCATAGATCCTGTCTAGACAGGGCAAACAGGGACCCATAGCCTACCAGCCATGGCCGGTGGCTTTGTCAGTGGCCTTGGGGCATTCTGCCTGGGTAGCCAGAGGGACACCTATTCAAGCACACCTTGATGTTGTGACCTCCCTGCCATTATGTGCCCAGTGATAGGGCAGCCTTCTGGAGTGCCACTTCTAGGTTTGCACCCCCTCGCTGTTGGGCAGAAGCAATAGCCTGAGAATTTCATTGTCATGTACCCTTTGGCACAGATCTGAGCCCCATCTCCATCATGGCTTAAAGCCACATTGATGGAGTCCGCTTTGTGCCACCCCTCATGTCCGCCGCTGTGTTTTGGGTACATCATCATCATCATCCAGACCTCTTTTCCCACCTGAGGGCAGGGTGAGGAGTAGCAACGTCCAGACAGCCTAAGTTTGCCCAATCCAGTGGGCCACGCTTCTATTCACTCATCATTCAAGCCCCCAGAATCCTGGCTTTATCTGATACACCAAAAACATTTGCCACATTCTGTAGCTTCACTTAAACGTAGAGTCAATCCGGACGTTGTCACGTTGGAAGGGGTACCAAATCCCTGATCATGCACTGTATTGGGTACATACAGTAAAAGTCCAATTATTCGGCAGCTGATTATTCAGTAGATCTGACATTTCGGCAGTTTTGAGAAATAGTCCCATTTACAAAAGTCTTTGATTGTTCGGCAGATGTTCGGAATCATCTCAGCAGTCGAGGAAGTGTTATCTGTGACTTGTAGGCCTACTGTTTCATTACACTTGTGCATGTTCACAAGTATCTGTATTTTTCAGATTCAGGTATAGTACTGTATTGATTACAATGTTGCATAGTATCATACGGTACAGTAACCACTCCCCCAAGTTAGTGAGGGTTACTTTCCAAGCCCCCTCGCTAATTCTTGCAATTCACTAATTCTTGACGCCTTTCTGAAGATGACGTTTACTGGTAATTGCGTAGCCCATGAACCGCTGATACTGTTATGCATTACCCATTAATAAACGTTGCTTGTTAAATCTGTTTCCCCGTTGTTTTTAGCTGTACAGCTGTGACAGTTCTTGTTTGATTCCTCAGCCTAATGGTGGAAGGCACTGTCCTAAGTGTTTAACTAAACCTAACCCAACCAAGTTTAATTGTACCTAATAATTTAACCAAACCTAACTTAACCTAATGTCAGAAAAATACATAAAATAAGCTGGAGGAATATGAATATGGTATGGTCTTTCTGATGAAAGTTAAATATATATTTAGCACTCATTATTTTGTTCATTTTTGTGCTTATAGAGAGAGTATTGGTGGAAACAGTAATGTATTCCATTAACCTCTTAATAACCCCCGGTGATGAACAACCCTTTACAGTACCTGTGTCAGTGATGTCGAGTTAGTGTAAGCTATAAAAAACCGTGAACAATTATGGGAAGGAAATGAAGGTCACCGGTATGTTTACACGACTATGCTACCCTTCCAAGCAGTCAGGCGGTTGCTTAATCTCAGATGTTTTCGCCCATATGGAACATGCACCGTAACTTTATCAATTCTTCTGTGAATCATAGCAAATCATAGCATGGGTTTAGGAAGCTAAATAACACATTGTTAGGTGCACCAGACGATTCTCTTCACATCTTTAAGAACGATTAATTTCAGAAGAATGGAAGAAACTTACTCTACATACTCAAAGATGGATTAAATTTCTTCCATTTAATTTTCTTAAAGATGTGAAGAGAATCGTCTGGTGCACCTAGCAATGCGTTTTTAACTTTCCTAATCTCATGCTATGATTCGCTATGACTCACGGAAGAATTCATAAAGTTACGGTGCATTTACCACTTGGGCGAAAACATCTAAGATTAAGTGACCGCCTGACTGCTTGGAATGGTAGCGTTGAGTCATGTAAATATACCAGTGAGCTTCATTGCCTTTCCATGATTGTTCTCATTTTTTTTTTTTTTTTTATGTGTCTGACTCTGGGCATAGGCTTTCACAGCCTGCTATCAAGGCCCAGCAGTCCTCCTACATACCATACACCTCTACATGTCATGATTGTTCTCATTTTTTTATATGAGTGTGTTGTCCCAGATGATTGGCTGAAGAGTGTAATTATAAATGTGTACAAAGGGAAGGGTGATGCCGTGGAAAGGGGAAATTACAAAGGTATAAAGCTCTTAGATCAGATAATGAAAGTAATGGAGAGAGTTCTAGAAGGTATGATTAGAGAAAGAGTGAATATCGATGAGATGCAGTTTGGGTTTATGCCAGGCAGGGGGACCACTGATGCCATATTCATTGTTCGACATCTTCAGGAAAAATATATTGGTAAGAAAAGGGAATTGTATTCTATTTTTGTTGATCTGGAAAAGGCCTTTGACAGAGTCCCTAGAGAGATGGTGAAGTGGGCAATGAGAAAGTTGGGGTTGGAAGAGTGGCTGGTTAGGGTAGTTATGGCCATGTACGTGGGTGCTCACACCCAGGTAAGAGTGAATGGAGTTTCGAGTGATGAGTTTCCTGTGAATGTTGGTGTGCATCAGGGGTCAGTTTTGAGTCCCTTGTTGTTTATCATGGTGCTTGAAGCCCTCTCACGTTACTTCAGAGATGGACTCCCATGGGAGATGTTGTATGCTGATGATTTGGTGTTGATTGCGGAGAATGAAGAGGAGGCTGAGGAAAGATTTAAGAAGTGGAGAGATGGTATGGGGTACAAGGGCTTAAGGGTAAATGCAGATAAAACAAAAGTGATGATATCTAGGGTTGGTGGCGGTACAATCAGAGGAGAGGGAGAGTGGCCATGTCCAGTCTGCCACATGGGTGTGGGAAGTAATTCCATCTTGTGTAGAGTTTGTGATAAATGGGTGCACAAGAGATGTAGTGGTATTAGAGGTAGACTGCGAGATAATGCTGATTTCATGTGTGTGGCGTGTCGGGGAGAGCAGGTGGAGATTGTTAGGTGTGAGAGGGTTGAACTTGCAGGTGAGTCTCTTGAGTGTGTGGAGGAGTTTTGTTATTTGGGAGACATGTTATGTGCTGGAGGTGGGGCTGGAGCTAGCTCGGTTGCTAGGGTGAGAAGTGGTTGGAAGAAGTTCAGGGAGCTGTTGCCTCTCCTGACATTGAGAGGACTCTCCTTACTTGCTAAAGGGTCTTTGTATGCAGCATGTGTTAGGAGTGTGATGCTGTATGGTAGTGAGACCTGGTCAGTAAAGGAAGAGGATATTCGCAGGTTTAAACGTACAGAAGTGACAATGATTAGGTGGATGTGCAGTGCGTCCCTGCGTGCAAGGCCGGGGGGGCTGGGTTTACGATGGAAGAGTTGAGGGGTAGGATGGGACTAGAGTGTATTGGTGTTGTGATGAGGAGATGTAGGCTGAGGTGGTTTGGACATGTGGAGAGGATGGGGGATGATAATTGGATACAGAGGGTGAGAAGTGTTAATATTGGGGGAGGGGTTGGGAGGGGTAGACCGAGAAAGACATGGGACGAGGTCATTAAGTGTGACTTAAGGGTTAAGGGACTGAACAGGGAGGCTGCCAGAGATTGAGCAGCATGGAGAGCCGCCATTGGGTGACCAAGGCCGACACATGCAAGCATGTTAGAGCCTTCAAAAACGAAACGAAACGAAACGACACTAACTCGACATAATTGACGCTGGCACTGTAAAGGGTTGTCCATCACCGGGGTTATTAAGGGGTTAATGGGATACATCATTGCTCTCTCTTTTACATACACACACAATTTGAACAAAAGAATGAGCACTAAATGTTCATTTAACTTTCTTCTGAAAGACCTTTCCAATTCATATTCCTCCAGTTTATTTTATGTATTTTTCCAACTACTGTATTTTGTGTTTGGAGCGAGTACTGTATACATTACTCCAAACACATTTGTAATGATATAAGTAGTGAGTACAGTGTTCACCAATACAAATGATGTACTGAGTGGGAAGGTAGTATTCCGTATCATTTCGGCTATCCAGGAAGTGTTATCAGTGACTTGTAGGCCAGCTGTGTCATTACACTTGTGCAGTAATCCCTCCATTATCCGATGTAATAGAGCCAAAGGCATGTCCTGAAATTGGTTCTGTCTGGATATTGGCCCTGAAGCTCCTGCTTCGGTACTTTCAGACCCTAACCAAACCTAACTCAGAAAATCACCTACCTACTTCCCTACCGGACATGCTTAGCACTTATTTAAGACCCTATTCACATAAGTAATGGACACAAAGCATGAGTTAATTGAAATTTAACCAGAAAATGATGATGAAGTGAGTATGGCATATATGTTCACCAGCTGACAGCATAGTGAACATAGGTAACAGACATGAAAATCACTATGAAAATCACCTTTTTCACAGCCTATTCACTCAAATATGGGACACAAAGCATGAAGTAAATGAAATTTAACCAGAAAATGGTGATTTAGAAGTGAGTATGGCAAATATGTTCACCAGCTGACAGCATAGTGAACGTAGGTAACAGACATGAAAATCACTATGAAAATCACCTTTTTCACACAGCCTATGCACTCTTTTTAATACAAGGAAAAATGAACCAAAGGCCTTGGGCCTGTATACTGTTCCTTCCAAGAAAAAACAAAAAACAATACGAAAGAGAGCCAAATTCAAGAGCCATTCATTTTGAGATGCCTGGACACACTGTGCTTGAAAGACTGGAGATCATAGGAAGTAGGGAATACAGACAGAGGAAGACAGTTCCAGAGTTGACCAGTTGCATAAATGAAGGACTGGGAGTAACGGTTAACTCTTGCATTGGAGAGTTGGACAGAAAAGGGATGAGAGTTTGTTGCTAGATGGGTACTACGTGCCCATTGTAGAGGTGGAGGGATGCAAGTAGACAGTTCAGAGGAAGAGTGACCGTTGAAGTAGCGATAGAAGAGAGATAAATATGGGACACAAAGCATGAAATAAATGAAATTTAACCAGAAAATGATGATTTAGAAGTGAGTATGGCAAATATGTTCACCAGCTGACAGCATAGTGAACGTAGGTAACAGACATGAAAATCACTATGAAAATCACCTTTTTCACAGCCTATGCACTCAAATATGGGACATAAAGCATGAAATAAATAAAATGTAACCAAAGATTGAGGATTTAAAAGTGATTATGGAAAATATTCGGCAGTTGGCAGTGTACTTACATGTCCGTAGTGGTTGTTACGAAAATTACCCCACCTCTAAGGCTCTGACAGTGGTGAAAATGCTCTTGAAGCATGTACAGTAATCCAGTGTTGAGCTGCACTTAATCCTTAGGACTGTGAATTATGAATGTTTAAACAAAAACGAACACTACCGCCAGCCATCCCGACAACCGTTTACTTGTTATGGCAGTTGAGAGGGAACTGGGGAGGGGAAGGGGAGCGCGGGAAGCAATCGTAAACATAGATGTTCGGTGCTGCGTGCCCAGTTCAAACTTGTGGGGGGGAAAAAATCAGATTTTTTTTTTTTTCCCCGAACACCCAAGCCAAAGATGTCCGGACACTGGGGTGTCCAAATATTGGGCATCCAGATAATAGAGTGATTACTGTATATGTTCACTAATTTATATATACAGTAATCTCTCTACTATTCGAACGCCCATTATTCGGATCCACCACTATTCAGACATCATGGGCTGTCCGCCCCCCAAAATGCCCAAAAATTTGAAAAAATCCGAAAAAAATCAGATTTTTTTGGACCGCGTCAGTTTGAATTTCCCACGCGGGCCGATAGGCTGTGTTTTCGCTCATGGCGCCTGTCTGTCGGTCCCATTTCCCACTCTGTTCCTGCCTCATAAACACGCTCCGACAGTGGCGGCCGAAGTGATTGCTTTTGTGGTGATACCCTACCTCCTGCAGGGCTTGATGCTGCTCTTCACATTGTTCATCATGTGTGTGATGATGGCCCCGCCACCTGAGAAGAGGAAGAAATTGGTTCTGACTCTGGAGAAGAAGAGGGAGGTATTGGAGAAGGTGGATGCCGGTTGGCCGACATCACGGATTCGTCGTGAATTCAACCTCCCTCGCTCCACCTTGTTTGATATCAAGAAGTCCTGAGACAAACTACAGCAGTACACGGCTGATTTTGCTTCGAAGGCCAAACGAAACGTGGAGCGGAAGGTGATGTTTAGTCCTAAGTATGCAGACATCGACCGATCCACGCTGATTTGGTATCGACAACAACGTGCTGCTGGTGTGTTGGTACGTGGAACGGAGCTGAAAGCTGCTGCTGAGAAGTTCGCAAGGCTACACGACACCCCAGACTTCAAGGCATCTGAAGGTTGGCTCTTCGCATTCAACTTACGACATGGACTTACCAACCGTAAGACCCATGGCGAAGCTCTGGACGCTAACGACGAAGGAATAGAACAGTTTCGGCAGAAGGTGAATGGCTTGATTGATAGGGAGGGCCTCACTCTCGGTCAAGTCTACAACGCTGATGAAACTGGCCTATTTTACCGTTCAATACCCACAAACACTTTTGCAGAGGAGACGGAGAAGCGTGTGCCTGGTCCAAAGCTCTCCAAGCAACGGGTGTCTGTTTTGTGCTGTGCAAATTGTAACGGCATGCACCGGCTCAAGCCCATTATTGTAGGCCATGCAAAGCAGCCTAGGTGCCTTCATGGGTTATGGGATGGCCTTCCTGTCGTGTGGTATCATTCTCTGAAGGCTTGGTTCACAACCAAGATCTTCAGAAATTGATTCCACCAACACTTTGTAAAGGAGGTCATTCGTTATCAGACGGAGACACTGAAAATCCCACGAGACCAGGTAAAGGCCCTCCTGATTCTAGACAGTGCACCTGCGCATCCGTCTGAGAAGGAGTTGGTGGCTGAGAATGGCCGCATAAGGTGTCTGTTTTTGCCACCTAATACAACTGCTCTCATCCAACCAATGGACCAGGGAGTGATTGTGGCAACGAATAGGCTATACCGACAGAGGTTTTTGGACGAGGTGATGGTTGTGTACGAGGACGATCGCAGGGAAGGACGAGACACGCGAGGACAAAAAACTGTCGAAAACCTTCGCCAATACAACCTCAAGTCTGCCATCTACAACTGGTCCAGTGCATGGAAGTCTCTGTCAAGACTTTAGAAAATGGTAGGTCTCGGCTGCTTCGTTTTTTTTTTTTTTTTTTTTTTTTTTTTATGTGTCCGACTTCTGGGCATAGCCTTCACAGCCTGCTATCAAGGCCCAGCAGTCCTCCTACATACCATACACCTCTGCATGTCACCACTTCGGCGCTAACACCCACCGTCCATATTGAATACATGCTAGGGCTGTCTCATACAGGACTGGTGTATTGGTATTAGCGGGGGTATTTTTACGACATGTCGGCGGGTCACCTGGTAGATTAGTAAAGCCTGATTTAATGAAATTCAGATCCTTAAACTGTTCCCTGCCACAGCCGGGATTTGATCCTGGGTCCGTCGGGACTACAGGCCACCTCTCTACCGATTGCGCCACCTCGTGGAAGTGACGTTGTGCACGATTTTCTAGGTTTTGAAGTGTATGACTTCCATGCAAGGCTTCGTGCAGGTGGAGACAATGTGGATGTCGACGAAGTGCGTGAGTGATTGGATGACGACGAGGATGATCCTGAGTATCAGATCATGTCTGATACCGAGATTGCATCTACTGTTGCCGGTCCGAGTACCCAACAGGAAGATTCCGACGAGGACAGCGACGATGATACGGACTCCTCGCGGCTTGCCACTACCCCATCCATCCCCAGGCTGAGCACACTCCGGGAATATGTGGAGTTCGTCATCAGATCATGTCTGATGCCGAGATTGCATCTACTGTTGCCGGTCCGAGTACCCAACAGGAAGATTCCGACGAGGACAGCGACGATGATGCGGACTCCTCGCGGCTTGCCACTACCCCAACCATCCCCAGGCTGAGCACACTCCGGGAATATGTGGAGTTCGTCCTTGACTACCTAGAACACCCAGACTGTGACAGGGAGATGGGGCCCTTGGGATTTGTGGGTGAAGTGCGAGCTTTCAGGCAGCGCATCATTAATCGTCAGAATCGTCGTTGCTTGCGTCAATCCACCATTGACAGTTTTTTCAGGCCAGTCAACCCTGCCGTCATCAACCCTCGCTCCACACCATCATCTCACCAAGATAGGCCTTCTAGCTCCAAGCCACAGCCCAGCACATCAGGCACGGCGGAGTCACAACTGGTTGTTAGTTTGCGTCTATCTTCGGAGTCCTCTGCAGTGGATAGAGTATCACCACGTCCCACCAAGAGGCCCCTACGCCACCTCCGTCAGCTCATCTCGGACTCTGACAGCGACTAAATTCTCCAGGACTCGTCACTAGACCACACTGGAATTTACTGTTATGTACAGTGCAGTGAAGTGATGTGATCCCAGTTATGCAAAAGAAAACGTTGTGGAAAGTGCTGGTGAGAAGTGCTGGTGATTGTCAAGTGAAGCGGAAGTGCAAAGGTGTGTCAGGTGCAAGGTCTTCCTGTCAGAGTCTGAGATGACCGAGCGGGTTATACATGAGGCGGCATCATTCTCGTAAGTACCCTAACTTCATCCAGATTCCTTGTTTTGTTCTTTCCATATCATTAATCTCATGCATAAACTGAGTGAAAGATGATTTCCATAATGATTTTCATGTCTAACCTGTTTTCAGCATGGTGTAAATGTGTTAAAAAATTGCCCAAAATGTTAATCATAATTTCCTACTTTCAGTTTAATTTTTTCATGCTTGGTTTTTAAGTGCACCAGCTATGAAAAAGGTGAATGCCTTTGATTTGTGTGCAAGATGATTACCATAAAGATTTTCATGTCTAACCTGTTTTTAGCATGCTGTAAATGTGTTAAAAAATTACCCTAAATGTTAATCATAATTTCCTGCTTTCAATTTAATTTATTCATGCATGGTTTTTAAGTGCACCAGCTATGAAAAAGGTGAATGCCAGTGAATTTCATGTCCGGTCATAACCTAACCTAACCTAACCTAACCATTTTGTTAATCATAATTTCCTGCTTTTAATTTAATTTTTTCGTGCATGGTTACCACTAGTATTGAAGTGCACCAGCTGTGAAAAAGGTGAATGCCAATGATTTTCATGTCCTGTACCTAAACAAAGCTGCCAACTCAGTGAACAGCTGAGCCTAACTTACCTCAAATTCATTTTTTTTGGGTGAAATTTAAATTAATTCATGCTTTGTGTTAATTATTTTAGTGCACTATCTGTGAAAAAAGTGAATGCCAGTGAATTTCATGTCCGGTCATAACGAAACCTAAGCTAACCTAACCTAACCATTTTGTTAATCACAATTTCCTGCTTTTAATTTAATTTTTTCATGCATGGTTACCACTAGTATTGAAGTGCACCAGCTGTGAAAAAAGTGAATGCCAATGATTTTCATGTCCTGTACCTAAACAAAGCTGCCAACTCAGTGAACAGCTGATCCTAACTTACCTCAGATTCATTCATTTTGGGTAAAATTTAAATTAATTCATGCTTTGTGTTAATTATTTTAGTGCATTATCTGTGAAAAAGGTGAATGCCAGTGAATTTCATGTCCGGTCATAACCTAACCTAACCTTACCATTTTTCTGGTAACAGTTTACATCATTTACTGTATTTGATGGAGAGTGAAAGATTGACGAGGAGAGTGTATGTGAGTGAGGTGGAGGGGGCGAGAGAGAGGGGGAGGCCGAGGATGAGATGGAGGGTTGGAGTGGAGAGGTATATGAGAGAGGGGGGTGTGAGTTGGGAGCGTGGTAGTGAAATGGCAGGGGACAGAGTGACATGGAGGCGATTTGTTTGTGGCCACCCCTTTTGGGATTGAGGCGTCTGGTGATAGATAGATAGATAGATGCTTTGTATCCAATAATCTAGTGCATAAAATGTGAGAAAAGATGATTTCCATGTCTGATACTTACTTATACTATGCTGGCAAGTTCTGAGCACCTATGCCTTACTCACCTCTAAATCATAATTTTTTGGTTAAAATTCAATTAATTCATGCTTTGTGTGCATTATTTATGTGAAAAGAGACCTAAATAAGTGCTATACATGTCCGGTAGGGAGGTAGGAAGGTAGTTTTCTGATTTAGGTTAGGTTAGGTTAGGGTCATGAATGACCAGTGCTGGAGCTTCAGGCCCAATATTCGGACAAGACCAATGTCCGGACGTGCCTTTGGCTCTATTACGTCGGATAGTGGAGGGATTACATTTCAGATTCAGGTATAGTACTGTATTGATTACAGTATTGTACAGTATCATACAATATACAGTACTCTGTCCAAACACATGTACATGTAAGGTACTGAGTAGGTAGGTTTTTTGATTATTCAACAAATCCAATTTCTCAGCATCGACCGAGTCCTGTAGATGCTGAACAATTGGACTTGTACTGTACTGTAAAATATATGTATACTGGTATGTGCATATTGAATTAGTGATGTATTTGATTGGTATTGTATGTCAGTTTAGATTTATTCCTTTTTTTTTAACAGCCCTCAACCCCAGTGCATCCACCTACCCAACCACACCCAGAGGTAGCATCACATCCTCCATCTGAGTCTGGTTATGCAGCAGATGATAATGGCTCCAGGTTAGAAATTCATTCTCTTCCAATACCTGCACAGCTCTTGTATTCTCTAGGTCATTCTATCCTTGATTCATCCACCTTACTGATTGTTCTGCATAAACACGGTTGGCTTTTACCCTTTTATCACTGTATTGTCGTGGGAATCAAACTCCTGGCTATTGAATGAGAATTGGGATGCTGAATGTTCATATTGTAGATTTACATTTAACATTTGATGTCACGTTTTCCATTTTATCAACATAAGACATTTGTACCATTGATGTTTTTGCCCACAAGTAAGATTTTTTTTTTTTTCCCACTGTACCAGCTACTTAGCTGGTGAGTCTAACTTGGTTCTGGACCTGAAACAGTAACTTAACTATTGTGACTGTTATATATATATCTGTGTAATCTTATGAGATTTGGCATGGACATAGACCACTTGTCAGCAAAATACTTGTTCATAAAGAATATAATACACAAGAAGGAATATTATGATGAACTGTTTCACCCCTGCTTAATTGGGCTTATGTCCAGCAATCCGTAATTTAGTCAGTTTGTTATATAACGATCTCAGTGAAGTTGCTCTTCAAATATGCAGTCATATTGTACTTTTCAGTAAGAGTAGTACTTAATCTTGTTTTAGACATAAGAAATTTAATATTTACCAAATGCCTCCAGTTGATATTTGTTTCAGAGTTCGTTGGCAACCGTTCGCAGTTTAGCCAAAGACAGATGGAGTAAGCTCAGTTCTTGTGCTGAAGGAGTAGTTTGTATTTTGGTAAACACATGACAGCTTTTTCTCACGTTCAGGACTGCCCTTTTAATGTTCGTGTGTGAGTCTCTTGGTGATATGTTAATGGCTTAAATTCACAAAGTATTAAAAGCCAGGTGGTTTAGTGGGTAATTAAGGCACTCCAATCAGATTGAGCCGGTACAGGTTTATATCCAAAGGGCGGTTAGGGTTTATTGCTTACTTAATGCCACTTGGATAAGTTGGGCTGGTCACTCTCATCTTAAATGTCAGGACCAACTTGCCTAGCCCCGGGCTGCTATGCTCCTCATGGGGCATCACAGGAATAGATGATGATTATTAAAATTCAGATATTGCAGTACAAGGACTGTCAGTACAAAGATTGAAGTTAACCAGTCCAGTGCCGGAACCTTTGTCGGCTTTTGTGCCTAGATTGCTGAGGGTCTGGGTGGCTAAGTCACCTAGAATGCCGGACATTTTCAGCTTTCTTATTTTTCCATAAATGGACCTGTGAAGTGGTAAAAATAAGCCTAGTGAGTAATAGTGTTCACCTTGGCTGTTTTCCACCTGGAAACAGGTGTTTTGGTCCAGCATTCCCAGATTTGCATCAGATGGCTACTTTCAGATACCACCAGCCCCTGATGTGGATAGATAGTCCAATTTGGTGTGGAGTGGGTGGATCCATGTAGTACTTGTAGTATAAACATGCAACCTGATTTACATAATGCGGCCACAGTCAAAACTATGATGTTGGGAAGTTGGGGCTCCATGCTGATTTTACGTATTTTCACTTTTTTTTTTTCTTTTTAATCATGGTACAGGTATACCCCGATATATGATACCCCTAGATGCAATACCTCGTCTTAATGATAGAGGTAGAAATACCACCATACCCCACTTGACGATGGCCGCACCCTGGTGTAACGATGGGCCCTCTGAAGTCTTGTCCATGAGCGATGAGCCAATACTTTGAATCATGCCTGTTCCCGCGGCCAGGTGAGCCCGCCCGCCTCCCAGGAGGCCCAGAAGTGCTTAAACAGCCCCCAAAGCCATCACTTACCCTGCGCTTACCCAATTTAGATCATCCCTTGGTCCTTGCTATTTTCTAGTGGCTTTTCCTGATTCAGTGAAGAGGTAAACAGGTCCAGTTTTGTTGGGTTCCTTTGCATGTCGGTGAGAGGGCAGATGCATTAAATCTGAATATCTCGATGACCCTCTTCGAACTGTCCACTTCTTGCTGCCAATATGACACCTTCCTCGAAGTCTGTGAGTCATATTTGTTGGCAAATAGCAGTGGGAAGTTAATGTTAATAAGTTAAAGGAGATTTCTCAGAGGGTGCGTGTGCCAAGGGTTCTTCACTCAATGCCCTTGCGATTGGAGGTGGCTGTTGCCTGGCTTCGCATTGGGTGCTCATAGCATATTCATGGGTTCCTAATGTGTGGTGGGGCTGAGCCAAATTGGATGACTGCCTGGTTTCTCTTACTGTGTGTCACTTGATGGCCGAGCATTGGAGTCTGGAGGACCTGCGTCAGAGGTTTCTTCATAGGCATTGTGAGGTAGATGGTGCTTACTATCTGTCCTTCATGCTTGGAGGAACCTCTGGCTATCCAGCTGACATTTTTTATTTTCTGATTTTCTGAGGGGGGCAGGCATCCTCCTCTTTTGTTTTTTCTTTTTTTTTTTTAAGCATCTATTGAATTTGTTCTAGTATGCAGGTTATGACGTCATTGCAGTGCCGTATGACCAAGTTTTTATGGCACCATGTAATTTTTTGTAATTCATATCATTCTGTCATAATAACCTGCCCTAATGCTATCCTGTTGCATTGTATCATCACACAAATGTATTGGGTCTCATTGTAGCCTTTTTTCTTTTACAGTGACCATAGCAGCCTTGCCACTAGTGAAGAACCTAAGAGAATGCCTGAAAATGGGTCAAAGATGGTGGAAGGGTGTGATGGAACATCAGAGGGTGATTCAAAGTTCCCTCCCCTCGTTTTGCCCTCTGGCCCCTTTTGGGATGTGTTTGTTATGTATATTGAAGACATGAATAACATCTGCCTCAGACTTGTTGGAGAGGACTACAGTGTGAGTGGTTTTGGTACAGTGTTTACCGTTCAGTTTACATATGGAGGGGAAAGTTGGGTATTTTGAATCAGCTAGGTAGATTGTTGAAGCTTTTGCCATGTAGTTGCTCGGTAGGTACACATATTTAGGATTGTACAGTGGTAGGTGATCTAAATGAGGGAGGTGGTAAAGCTCTTCTGAATATTGCAGTGGATCATTGTGATGTGCAAAGAATATATATACAGTATATACTGTAGATTCCTAAATTTTGCATGATTAAATTTGGACAGCTTGATTTTTTATGGTACATCAAAGCTAACTAGTCGCAGTTTTTGACTACAAACGTGATTTTCGACGAGTCATGGCCAGTTTTGGATTTGAAATGCATCGAGGGCCACCTGGTTTCCATGTGCAAACACAGTCTGGCTACATAGAACTGAAGAATTGCATCCGCCAGTCAAAATGTAAACTCATGTTGTAGTAGAAGATCTTCTGATGAAAAGATCATGGTCATTATTTGTGCCGAACTGGCTATATACAGTAAACCCTCAAGGTATGATGGCTTTTTTTTGTGACCGTTCAGATTTACATCATAAATGTTATTAACTGATTCAAGTTGCACTTAGGGTATTCCTATTAACTTCAAAATTTTGCCATTCAGAATTAATTAAATGAAGATAGAAATATAGCATGAACTGCTTCATTACTGGCATGTATTACATCAGCTGTTCACACGGTCAAGAAAGCAGTCTCATGTGATCATGCATGCAAGCGGTGATGCTCTAGCCATGCCAAGACAGCACGTGAATAGCAGCCTTGTATATTGCACATTATATACAGTAACATTAAAAATGAGTGAAATAAAGACATAAAATAAATGGTTGTGCAGGACCAACTGTGTGCATTCTGTGTATCTTTTCAGTTAGAAATTGGGATGGGCAGTATAACACTAAAAATGAGTGTAATATAGACGTCGAGTGAACAATTGTGCAGGTATAAGCAATGTTCATTCCGTGCATTTGATCTTTTATGACAAAATGTATTTATGTACCATTGGACACAGACCAGGACAAATGATCCTAACCCAGTGGATAATGACTGCTTTCAAGAGGGGGGGGAGGAAGAAAAAAAAAAAAGACTAGCCCATGTTTCACTGAAGATAACTAGTGATAAGCCAAAATAAAAGATCATCATCATCATCATCTGGACCCCCTTTCCCACCCTTGGGCTGAGTGAGGAGTAGCAAGTTTGCCCAATCCAATGAGCCATGCTTCCATTCACTCATCATTCAACCCCCTGGAATCCCGGCTCTATCTGATACGCCGAAAAACTGTAACCACATGCTGTTGCTTCACATAAACGTATCCGATAGGCTCAGTCTGAATGCCGTCACATTAAAAGGGGTGTCAAATCCCTGATCATGCACTTCTCACAACATTCATCCAGCCAACTTAATCTCTTGTCAGTCCCCTAGGCTCACCGACTTCCATACCTCTCTTCTTCACACTCATCCACCACATCCCTCCACCTTCTCCTTGGCCTATCTTGCCTCCTCCCTCCTGCAGATTCACACAGATATACCTTTTTCACCACTCTATTGTTATCCATTCTTTCCACATGACCATACCATTTCAGTACACTCTCTTTGATTCAGGTTTCCACAGACTTCCTCACTCCTCATCCTTCGCGAATCACAGTATTTTGTGTCCTATCCGCTCTCTGTACTCCACATACATTCCTCAGCAGTCCCATCTCCACTTCTTTCACTCTTGACCTTTCATTTTCGTGCCACACCATGGTCTCACACATATGTTATAGTTGGCACTAACACTTCTTCCTATAAGTCTCGTGCAGCTACCACAGTTAAGCCTCTGTCTCTTATCAAGGCCATCATAGCACCAGCTACTTTACTTCCTTGTGTCACTCTACTTTCCACTTCTTTTGCACATTTTTCTCTCTTTTGTATCACTGTACCCAGGTATTTGAAGTCTCTCACCAATTCCAGTCTTTCTCCATTCACTGTAATATCACACTGGGAGCCACCTTCTCTCTCGATTACCATCACTTTACTATTTTCTGCATTTACTCCCAAGGCACGATGCTCACAGACATCAGCAAAACTCTGCACTATTCTACCAAGGTCTTGTCCACTATTTGTAAGAAGCACTGCATCATCAGCATAGAACAGATCTGAGATATTCCATCCATCACCGTTTAGTACCATTGCCATCCCTCTCTCCATTACTCATGTTTTTACTTCTCTCATTACCCCTTCCAGATATGCGGGCCCATGGCCTTTGGTTCTTTCTTCCTTGCACAAAAAATATATATATATGTATATACAGTAGGCGCGGAAAGTATTGACGCTAAAGGGCCGACGTCATTTTTTTCGCGTTAAGTGAAGTAGGGTCAATACTACCCTCCCCTGTGATGCGAAATGAGCTGACGCTTTTTCAACGGGAGCCGGCAACCCTGCTTGATAGGTTTGGCACCACAGGAGCAGGCTCAGTAATGTTTGGGCAGCCACAGGAGGAGGATTGTCTCTGTGTGTGATGCACCACGAGGGCATGTTTTGACTCAAATAACACAGTTATTTGGTTACCTACCACATTCTCATCATGCCTAAAGTAACCACAAGCAAGGACAAACGTGTGGAAGTGATTACTTTATACAAAGCTGGCCACAAACTCCCATTTATTGCAAATCAAACAGGTGTTAGACTGAGGACAGTGCAGAGACTGGTGAAGCGGTTCAAGGACAGTGGGGAGGCCATTCCTCCCACTCCACTTCCCAAGCCTGGGAGACCTCGTAAGACAACCTTCAGGACCCGTCAGCTGATCTCAAGGCAAGTTAGCAAGGATCCAAGGCTAACAGCATGGGATTTAAAAGAAAAGAACCCACAGTTGCTGGCAGATGTGTCTGTCAGAAGTGTGCAGCA
>JAGKTI010002326.1:46789-68598 GCA_018397915.1 Birgus latro | reverse complement strand
CTCTCTCTCTCTCTCTCTCTCTCTCTCTCTCTCTCTCTCTCTGTCTGTCTGTCTCACAAATTGGTAAGTGAGAGGAAGGGAAAGGGCAAGGGGGCAAGGGAGGATGACAGAGATTATAAGTTCTATCTATCTATCTATTGCCAGACGCCTCAATCCCGCATGGGGTGGCCACAAACAAATCGCCTCCATGTTGCTCTGTCCCCCACCATTTCAGTACCCTGCTCCCAACTCATACTCCCTGTCAGGGGGAAAATGTAATATTGCATAATTGGAGTATACAATGTATAGCTATGTGTGCTAGGAATGACTATCGAGTCATTTATTACGAGAGAATAGACTCGTGAAATCAAGTAGCGATTTCACTTTTATGCTGGCTTACTTTGCCAATTCTCTAGAGTTGAGAATTTATAGACTTTCTCAACAGTACACAGCAGAGACTAAATGCTCAAGTAGGCTGTATTACAGTACTGTTGGCCTCTGAGAAAGTTAGTCTCTCCCCTTAACATTCAAAAAATAATAATAATAATAATAACAGACAGGATCTTGGCTGAGCCAAACTCCTAGCTAGCACAAAGGATTTAAGGATTAATACCCAAAAGCTGGCTTAAGTACCAGTCGTGATTAATATAAAGAGTTGTGCTAACGTGGAGTAGCAAAAGTGTACTAAATATGTGGGGATATTAAACACGACTGTTACATTTAACAAAGCTCAAGAAAACTAACTGTAAATTTATTGATTACAAGAAAATAAATTTACGTTACATGACTCCAGTTCAAATCAAGAAAGGGAAACACACTCACTCAAACACTCAGACAAATAGCTAAATAACCCAAAAACTTAAGTCTAGGAAAAACAAAAGAAAATACTGATCGGTATAGGTAAGACCGTGCTGCTGTAGTCGATCACCAAGCTGGTGGGAGCTTCTGGAATACACGCCAATACAAGCAGAGATCTGAAATCGCTAAGAAAAGTGATCACTCGAGCTTTTGTAAAGCATATCCGCACGCACCGAGACTACAGGACAGACTGGCTATGGTTTTGAGTGTCTGACGTGAGGAGCGTGTGAAAGGGTGTGGCCGGGCAACAGCCAGGGAGGCGGAACGTGAGGAGCGTGTGAAAGGGTGTGGCCGGGCAACAGCCAGGGAGGCGGAAGCAATAATTCAGAAATTATCGCTCAGAGGAATGCACCGTCTGCACATAAAAACAATCACTCACGAAAGAATGATGAAAGTTTTGACAACTTGATGCGAATATAAGTACGCGAGCGGACGGTTGAGAGAATGAGCGAAATCTCGTCCATTTCAGAATCATTCATTGGTCCTGCAAAATCACTCGGTCACAATTTACGTTACATAATTTTACGATGTAGAAAATTCGTGACACCCCCCTCTCTCATATAACTCTCCACTTCATCCCTCCATCTCATCCTCAGCCTCCCCCTCCCTCTCGCCCCGTCCACCTCACTCACATACACTCTCCTCGTCAGTCTTTCACTCTCCATCCTCTCCACATGCCCAAACAACCTTAACGTGTTTCTCCTAACGCTTCCTATCACATCCACACCCATACCACAACGCTTCTTCACTTCCTCATTTGTTAGTCTGTCTCTCCACGTGACTCCACATGCTCCTCTCAAATAACTCATTTCCACTGCTCTCACTCTTGACTTCTGTCCTTCCAACAGGGTCCAAGCTTCACTTCCATATGTTAGAGATGGTATCACAATACTGTCATGTAACAACTTTTTCACTTCCACGCTCACCTCCCTGTTTCTTATCACTGCTTTCAACGAACCAGCAACCTTCCTTCCCTGCTGCACCCTTTCGAGCACTTCACCCTCCAGACTTCCATCCTTACTCATCACACTACCCAAGTACTTATATGCACTCACATTCTCCATATCCTTCCCATCCACTCTCACTGTACATTCACTGGCTTCACTTCTCTCGAAGACCATCACTTTACTCTTCCCTACATTCACCTTTAGATTCCGTTTCTTACACACTCTCCCAAACTCATCTACCAAGCCTTGCAGATCCCCTTCGTCTTCGCTCAACAACACAGTATCATCTGCAAACAAAAGTAAAGGGAGTTTCCAAACACTGCCCTCTCTCACTAGGGCCGCTCCAACATCCACTGCCCGACCTTGTATCTCTTTTATAACCCCATCCATGTACAGATTGAACAACCATGGAGACATGACACATCCTTGTTTCAATCCAACCTTCAAATGGAAAGATTCACTCAGTTTAATCCAGGTTAATATTCAGGTTTAATACTGACCCTTACACTGTTTTCAGATTTATGGGCAGCCTTGGAGCGACTGCCCAGCTTCTTTTAGAGCCAACTGTACATATATACACATGTTTGTGTGTGTGTGAATTTGATTTTTTTTTTTCCCTGGTGCCCTTTACTATATTAACATTGGTAAATGTGACCCAAAGCCTACAGAAAGTTGGGGACCACTGTACTACACAAATATCAGGCAATTTATTTAGCTATGAGGGGAATACAAAATCAGTCACAGGGTTAAGAGAGCTTCTTCATTGTGAATGAGTAAATAATATCTTTAAAGCTTAAATGAAATTGTCTGGAGAGGGTGGCCATGAACAAATTATCTCCATGTTGCCCTTTCCTCCACCATCAGTCATTCCTCCCTCCAGCACACACCACTGTTATTCATATCCTGTACTTCTCCAACCCATCCCTTCACCTTTTCCTTGGTTTCCAGTGTTACCTGAGAAGCTGATTTACTAGTTCCTCCAACAGTACTGGTAATATTTGTATGAAAATACTGTAGTTGTACTTCTTTGGGACACATGCCTTTTTTACATTGAGGACTGCTTGTGTACTTCATCCACCCAAGGAAGAGTAAATACATTAGTAAATTAAAATCATAATGACCATATTTTTATGATGTTAGGAGGCTCCCATAAGTTATTATGCAGATCATATTCTAACTCCTATAGGGAGGGTCTTTTTTTTTTTTTTTTTCATGCTCTGTCTGTATTTTCAGTTTGTTCTTGCTACTGGCAGAAAGTTCTGTTTGGTTTGGGAAAGGACTTTTACTGAAGATGTTTATAAAGACAGTACAATACCCCACCGCCATTTTTCAGTTTATTCGTATAACTTGCTGAAAATTTTGTTTGGTTTGGGAAATGACTTACTGATGATGTTTGTGAAGTCGGTAGAGTATCTTACCTCACCAGTTCAGAATGTTGGTCCTCAAGCTGATTACCTGTATAATCATCTAGAAGTAGCAAGAATGTAATAAAATGTCATTTGCTTGAAGGTGCAGTAGTAAATAAGAACATTTATAATGACTTACCATGGGAATTTACATTATTGCTAATTAGGCAAAGAAGAATTTAATAATGATAATGATTATTCTGTTGAGAACTTAATTTAGCTGGAAACTGAGTAAAGAAGACAGTACAGACAATACTAATGATAATAATTCTAATGAGAGCTATATTTCACTCTAAGTTGAATAATGAAGACAATAATAATGATGGTAATTCTGTGAATAACTTACTCTAGTGTGACATTGGGTAAAAAAGATGATGATGATAATGACTTGCCACTTCAGGTGTCGGTACCCAAGCCACAGGGTCGAGGGCGAGGACGGGGTGGCAGGTGGAGCAGCAGGACTAGACCTTCCAAATGGTCCCGGTGCCTGGTATGAGTTTTTTCTTCATTGTATCACTGTTTAGGGGGAGGATAGAGAAAGAGAAAGAGAGAGAGAGAGAGAGAGAGAGAGAGAGAGAGAGAGAAAGAGAGAGAGAGAGAGTTTCAAGGAAAACTTGGTATCTCAAAGACCTTGCAGTCTGAACTTGAGGAGATACTTTGTATATGCCTTGGAATGCATATCCAATTTGCAGTCAGTCTAGTGTAAGATCCTATTGAGGTTTCTTTCACACTTCTCTATTGTAGTGCCGCAGTATTACCTACATCCAATGGGAGTCTGTTCTAGGTGGAGCAGAGCTTGTATGTGGAAAAGTTTTCACAAATGCTGGTGTTAAATTTTTTTNCACACCAAATGTCCCAGGCGTCAAACGAGGCAGAGGACGACCACGCAGACACCCCCCTCCACTCTGCAGCTCCCTACCACCCTCAGTCCCCTCGCCACCATCCCAGGAGTATCCACAGCTTGTCCAAGAGGCGGAGATTTTAAATGCAGCAGTCATGCGTGCGACCCGACTGAAGGAGGAAGCTGGAGGTGGGGATTTTATTTATTTATTGTTTTGAGAATGGGTTTATGGTATATTTATAGGATTTTTGGGAGGGATTGGTTTTGAGAATGGGTTTATGGTTTATTTAGGCAGTAGGGTAAATTTTGCTTCCACCAGATGAACAAGAGTAATGCTTATTAGGATGAACACAGTAAGAAAAAAAAGAGTATTTTTGTACATTTGGTGTGAAACAGTTTGACATGACAATGGATATTGCAAAATGACTTCTTGTCCTATGCTACTTTGGTAGTCCTGCTTTCAGTAGGACACCATACCTCTTCCTTCCACATATCCAGTCTTATGGATAGTTGGTAATGTAGTTATAAGCACAGTCAGGTGAAAGTCAATTAAATGTTCTTCAGGCATTACGAGTTGCATTGATCACTCATAACACCATCAGAGCCATCTTGCGTGGTACCTTTTTTTTTTTAATTGTATGTACAAGGCTTTCAAAATGAACCAAGTTGGTATAATCACTCCATCCTTCTTATCTGTATATATAAAACAGCCACGATGTTTGTTTGTTTGTTTGTCCTTCAGTCATGCCTAAACCAAAGGCCAGAGACCCCCAGACCCATATATTTTCTGAATCAGGGTGACCCAAGATGGTTTTTGGTGAGTCAAAATTCAGATCTGGGTCATTTGAGGTCACTGGTAGAGTGGTTGCCTTTTTGGCAGGGCAAAGCTGGGTACCCCTGCAGCCCAATTTTTGGCATGGAGGCTCACATGGCCTCCAGTTCAGATATAGGCTATGTGAGGTTGACCTCTGAGGTCATTTGAGGTCACTGGTCAGAGGTCATTTGAGGTCACCAGTAATACACACTCGAATGACTAGACCCAACAGCCCAATTTTTGGCATAGAGACACACATGACCTCCAGTTTGGACACAGGCTATGTGAGGTTGACCTCCAGGGTCATTTGAGGTCACTGGTTGGAGGTCATTTGAGGTCACCGGTAATACACTCTCAAACGACTGGACCCAGCATCCCAATTTTTGGCATGGAGACTCACATGACCTCCAGTTTGGACATAGGCTATATGAGGTTGACATCCGATGTCATTTGAGGTCACCGGTAATAGTAAACAAGTGTGCACAAATACTGTGCGTTAGTCTGTGAAAGCTGAAATGTGAAGTTTCTGGACCTCTTATAATCCTTTTCAAAAGCATAAGAGGTACATGATCTTTCTGGAGTAGAAAGAAAGATTGAACTTGAACAAATCTTATTAGAGTGTTCGCCCTTTTGGCCCGGGCAATGCCAGGTACCCCTGCTAGTTCTTACGTAATTCCACCTTGTTCTTGGCCTCTTTTCCTTCTTCCATCAACTTTGCTTATGCACACTGATCATCACCAATTCTGCATTCCACATGTCCACATGATCTCACTCCAGTTCTCTTAGCCAGTTCGTCTTCATTGCTGTTTTTATTATTTTATAATTATTCTGGCCAGACAGTTTTTCACAACCTGGGGAGACCTTTCATAGTGAAGGGATGAGACATTGTCTCTATAATCTCCTTCTTTAAGATTGCATTTAATGATACTGTACTTAATTTTTGCTACTTCCAGATATTTTATTGTGGGCTAACCACACAAATCACTTCCAAATATATTCTGCATCATCCTAATTTTGTGAAGTAGAGCCAAAATCCCAGGGAGTTTATTGGTGTGTGAATGATTTTGTGACAAATTTCATAGGGGATGCTGTTGATAGCTCTCATTGTTTTGTAAGTTACTTTGTCCTTATTTTTGGATTATGAAGTACCTCACCTCACCTTTAATGGTGAAAAAATGTCAGTGGTGATGGTAATGACGATGATGTTATTACTTCCAGACAATTTTATTCAGCTTTAAGACAGACCCACTCATAGTAAAGGGGCTAATTAACCACACATATCATTTTCTACATTTACTTTGCATTTCCCTAATTTTCACAGTGTTCAGTTTCAGGTGATGGCTTTGACCTGCTTGAAAGTTGTCTTCAGGAGAGTGGGATCAAGGTGGGGGACAACACAAAGAGTGCCATTGAGCCCAGGGAGGTTGAGGTGAAAGTGGAGACAAGACTAGGGCTGGAGGAGGATATGGTGGATGAGGAAGAGCAGGAGGAGGAGGGCCTGCTGGAGGAGAGGAAGAAGGATGAATATGTGTATGTTGTAGAGGCTCTTGAGGAACTGAAGATGAAGCATTCCAGAAAGGCAAGTATGGTGGGTCCTCATAATAAGCTTATTTTTATTTTTATTTATTTATATAAGTTTTTTATACTGTTAAGCCCTTGATGAAGTACTCCCTTAAGGCAAGTATAGTGAGTTTTTATTACATGTATTTACTTATTACAGTAAAACCTCACTATAATGGACTAATTGGGACCCAAGCCATTCCGAAAAAAACGAAATTCCAATAAAAGCAACACCTGGACTTCCCTTGCTTATCTGGGCTTTTTCCGATATATCAGACATTAGTCCGGATTGCACCAACGGTTTTTAAACTGTTTTCACTACCTTTGCAGTACTGTACTCTATTATACATTCACTACAATAATCAAATGGTATTATATATAAAATAATACTGTACTGTGCACTGATAAACATGTCCTTTATTTACCTTATTATGGTGAACATAGCTGAAGCGGTCAGGCAGTCCGGATTGCTTCTGGCTTTATCGACTTCTTCCGATATACAGTATAAGAATTTAGTCCGGTAGCTCCTCAGTTCGGATAAAAGTGAATTCTTGTCTGTTGAAGTCCATTATACTGTATTGAAGTTTTACTGTATTATTTTTTTTGCTGAAGATGAAGCAACCCTGAAATGTGGATTGGAAGTTCTAATTCTCCTTTTTTTTTTTTATTTCCTATTAAATCAGTAACTGTAGATTGAAGATAAAGTAATCCAGAAAGGTAAGCAGTGCGAGTCCTTGTTACAAGCTGCTTTTTTTTTGTTCTTTCATGTTGTTAAGACTTCGTTAATTACACATGGACTGCCTACTGAATTCCATTATTACCTTTGGATTTGAGTTGCCAGTTTCCCCCCAATTACAGTACCAGGTGTTCAGGAAATTTATGATGTTATGGACCATATTTCTAATATAGTGAGAACTGTCAGTATAGGATAGGCTGTTGTGGTGGTAGATGTGATAGCTTGTTTGATTCAGTATTAATGAACATCCTCATAATAAGTTGTATGTGAGTGTAAACAGACTTACAGCTACAACCATAAAGTGCTGTAGCTTTCTAATATCCTCACCCATTTAGAAAATGGATATATGGTAGTTATGGTTGAATAATACTGCAGTCATTAATTAAATTAGGACTGTAGAATAATAGCTCTTCTGGCAAAGGTGAATGACACTCCCATTAACAAACATATTTGTGTGTACATAATGTTCTGGTATGGACTGGAGATACCGTGATGGTTTGGACTCTCTGCTGATCCAGACAACGCTTCACCCCATATAGTCCAGACTAAAGAGGTTCTACTGTATTTATGTAAGATGTAACTTATATGATTAGTTTAGGAAATTTTACACTGTGTAAAAGATTTTGCTCTTGGAGTTAGAGGGTTGGCATAACAAGGTGGGGCAACGAATTTTGAGATTTTAACACTTTGGCCGGCCCCGCATGTGCACCCCACTACATCCCAAGGTCGACTGGGGGTTGCCAGGCGGCTAGTAGTTATTTGCAGATGTTTATACAGTATTCTTTTCTTATTTCTGACCTTATTTTTTGTGCTACATTATTCATTTTAGTGTCAAATTGTTTGCAATTGATTTTTCTAGAAAGTTATATGCATTTAAGGTTGAATAGAATACCAGCATTACCAGTATTATTAACAGAATGTACAACAGCCTGAAAAAACATAGGCAGTTTGTGTAAATGTTTATATCGTCATTCATTCATCATCCAATCCTATGTTGCCCCATGAGGAGCATAGGAGCCTGGGACTAGGCAAGTTGGGCCTGACATTTAAGATGAGAGTGACCAGCTGCACTCATTCCTGAGTGGCATTATGTGAGCAATAAACCCCAACCACTCTTTGGTTATAAACCTTCACCGGCTCAATCCATTTGGAGCGCCGTAATTACCCACTAAACCACCAGGCGCCCAAATTTGGTTATATTGTTACCACCCAGTGTACTAAATGCTTTCCTGGTGTACAGGAAACCATTTGGCTTGTCACTTGGTGTTGAGACACCCACAGGCAGAAGTAAGAGGAAAGAATGAAGGAAAGAAAGACAGAAGAGGGAGTGTAAAGTCATCCAAGGCAGAAGGACGAGGATAGAATGAAGAAGGGAAAGACAGAAGAGGATGGAAGGAAAGAAGAGTGGTGGAGAGGAAAGGGCAGACATCTGAGAGCAGCACTATATTGAGTGAGTGGATGGTGAGCGCCTCCACCTATCCACTTAAATGTTTATACTCTTTCTTTATTTTTGATGTTATTTTGTGTCCTGTTTTCTTCATTTTAGTCTCTCTTGGTTTGCAAGTCTTTGTTTTACAATAATATATGTATGAAATAATGAGCAAACAACCAACAGTACTATTACTAACATTGTATGGAAGGCCAGGCGCACTCCATAAATATTTATACTCATATTTTATTTTATTACTGATGATATTTTGTGCGCTAGATCATTTGTTTTAGTCTAATTGTTCATATGAGTTTGTTCTACAGTAACATATGCATTCAAGAATGAACAGAACACAAACTCACTAACGCAGCAAATAAATATACTGTGTATGCATGCATTAGAAAAACAGAGAATGTATTTACTGTACAGTAATAAACCTAATCACATGAACATTGAACAATAAATGGATTTTTGACGAATACAGTATTTTACTTCGATAATGTAAATGACGTCATCAGCTAGCTTACGAGAGTTTTTTGGATGATGTAAATAACATAATTGGCCGGCCAAAGTGTTAAAGCACCTTAATTAGATGTAGTGCTGATCTTGGATGACTACCCTTTCCTCTCTTCCTTCCTTCTTTCCTGCCCTCCTCTTCTGTCTTTCATTCCTTCTTTCTTTCCTCTTCCTTCTGTCTACAGGTGACTCTACACTGAATGACAAGCCAGGTGATTCTTGTACACCAGGAAACCATTTACTAAGCTGAGTGGTAACCACATAGTCAACTATGGTGCCTGGTGGTTTAGTGGGTAATTAAGGCACTCCAGCCAGATTGAGCCTGTGTAGGTTTATATCCAACAGGTGGTTGGGGTTTATTGCTCACGTAATGCTGCTCAGGGATGAGTAAGGCTGGTCACTCTCATCTTAAATGTCAGGACCAGCTTGCCTAGCCCTGGGCTGCTACACTTCTCATGGGGCAACACAGGATCAGATGATGTATGTATGTATATTAAGACACCTAGGCGTGAGTCCACAAACAAACTTATTATCTAGATTTTGATGTGTAGGAAGAACAAGAGATACTGAAGTTTCTGCTGTGTCCTGTCCTCCCTGGGGAAACAGTTCACACTTACGACACGTAGTTAATCTTAAGCGTGTTTGTGGTTCTGGATGCTGGTAGGGAAGCTGATGGTACAGGCTGGGTGGCATAACGTGATATTACAGCACATAAGATGACAGTAGTGACAGTACAGTATGAAGAGGCTCTTATAGTTACAAACTTTATTGCTGTCATTTTCTCCTTTATGTTTCAGAAACCAGCAGAGGCTCAGTACAAGTGTGAGGAATGCGGTAAAATGTACTCTACCCTCTCAATTCTTAGTGAGTGAGCAATCTGTTTGTATTATTACGTTCCTCTTTATTGATGTGCAACTCGGATATCACCTGTCAGGTGAAAAAAAGCTGACCCATGCTGGCATGGAGCAGTTGCTTACTTTACTTTACTATATATAGTGGTAGGTAGGGACGCTCACCATCCACTTACTCGATGTAGTGCTGCTCAGGGGCCTGCTCTTTTTTCTCTCCTTCCTTCCTCCTTTGTCTTTCTTTCCTCTTCCTTCTGTCTGTGGGTGACTCTACACTGAGTGACAAGCCAAATGATTTCCTGTACACCAGGAAACCATTTACCATGCTGGGTGGTAACCATATAATCAAATGGTGCCTGGTGGTTTAGTAGGTAATTAAGGCACTCCAGTCAGATTAAGCCTGTAGGTTTATATCCAAGGGGTAGTTGGGGTTTATTGCTCACATAATGCCACTCAGTGATGAGTGTGGCTGGTCACTTTCATCTTGAATGTTTGGACCAACTTGCCTAGCCCCTGGCTCATATGCTTCTCATGGGGCAACACAGGACTAGGTGATGTATGTATGTATATGTGTAATAACTAACATAATGTCTGAAGAGAGTCCAAGCTAGACTGAAACAGTTGTGTCCTTATAACAGTCAGTTTCAAAATGTGGGTGTAATTCATCCACTAACACACAGTATTTCATTCAGATTAACACCAGAAAATTTTGCTCAGCTCAGAGAAATGCAGGAAGTGCTTGTTTCTGTATAAGATATTTTTTTTGTACATTTTCTTTTTCTGTTAAAAACTGACAAGTTAAAATTTCATTACTACCTGTATAGGTGATTGTCCAATTTCTACCAGTTAACAGAATCAACTATCTGGAAAAACTTGCAATATCTTGGAATACATCAGTGGCATAATGAAGACTGCCTGGATTGTAGTCATGTTGATAGGAGGAACAGTAGAAGAACAATGCAGTGGATTAGTGATGTTGAGAGGAAGTATAGTAAATGAGTGGTGCAGTGGGTTAGTGATGTTGACAGAACATTAATGAATAATGCATTGCGTAAATACTCATAAAGTGTTCAGACAAAGCCAAATCAAATGACTCCATGCTTACTCTTAAGGAATCTCATTTTTAGTTTGGCCATGGCACAGATGATGTCTTGTATGGTATGAAAGCCAGAACCAGCTAATTATTTCCCATCAGTTGCAGGAAAACTGTTGGGATGTGTAATAAAATTTACAACAGTGTGAGAGTCTCAAGTTGAATGATGACTACTGTATTATACTTGATGTCAAGTTTCATACCTGAGGGAGTATATTGTGAGTACAGTAGTTGGATTCAGTTTCATGATAGTCTCTCCCATGGTTAATGATGTTTGTCCATTTGAACTCCTTCAGCATGCTGTTTTTTTTTTTTTTTTTTTAAGCTGCCACAGAATGATCTTATTTAGCTTCTGGAGGATCTTGAACTGTAATTGGGTTATTGAAACTGTATTTAATCCCTCCAGTTCAAAGTCTTCCCAATGTTAAATAAAGTTACCTGAAAATATTGGTGTTGAAATAAAAAATGCATCCTCGTAGCAAAAGGATTAATCATAGGGAGCAAATATTTTTGTGGGCATTCTGTAGTCTTTTTTTCCTTTAATATTAATCATAGAGAGCGAATGTTTTTGTGGGTATTCTGTAGTCTCTCTTTCTTTAATTAAAAAAAAAAAAAAAGGTAATTAGCTAAGAAGAGTATTCTTTTGACCGTTTCTTTGTTAAAAAAGAAAGAAAAAATTATTGTCAGTAAGGTGGCTAGTGCATGACTAATTTTTTTGAGAGGCTGATAATGGAAGGCATTGTCTCTGAGCTTCCCTAAATTTGATAAGAAAATATGAAGGTGGTTAGCGATGTAGAGTAGTACTGGACAGTATATGCATGATCATACTGCAGAACTCATGCATTCTAAATGTCACCGAGATGCATCAGGCTTTCTAAAGTGAAGCTAATACCTGACTAAATAAACACTGCCGAATTCATTCATTTTATGGGAGGGAAGCATTGATGAGGGATGCCTTCATGTGGTTATTGTTGTTGTTGCTCAACTCCATTCCATCTGATCAAGCTGACCTGTTGACTGCAAGTAAGCAGCCGCTCGTCTGGGATTGTCCAGTAGGTTCTCCACACCGCTGATGTTGTGTCTGTGTCTCAGTGTGGCATGTGCTAGCGGTGCTCCAATATGTTTGTTCCTTTGGGTAGGCCTGTTCTACAAGCTGGGCATGTGTCATCTTATTCCAGCCAACCCCAGTCTAACTTGGTTGCTGAGGAGGGCTGGGTGATGTCCTGCAATAAATGTAGCTAGATGAATTGGATCATCTCTATATAAGGACTTCACTGATGGGTGGATGTCAGCAGTATTAGTATTGATGTGACTGAGGTGTTGTATTGCCCTGTGTGTGAAGTGAGTATTTCTTCTTAGCTCGTGGATATTGTTGTAGATGGGTTGATAAAGTTTGTGTGTGATTGTTTTATGTGTATAGGTGTGTTGTGTGTCTCTGTCATGTAATGACAGGGGTGTTGTGCATTTGCATATGTTGCTGCATAGAATTAGACACTTCACCAGATCCTGTTTCAGAAGTCTGCCACTAGGTTTGTTTCCGTCACCCAGCTCTGATGCGGGGTAGGCATTGAAAATGTAGCCAGTGCTTAATTTCTTTTTAATTTTGACACAAAGTAAAACACCCCAGAACATATTTTCTCATCAAATTACTCAGTTGGCATGATATGCTTCAAGGAAATTACAATATGGGAGCCTTTTGATTGATTATATGTACAGTAATATAAGTGTCAGTTTGTTAACTCACCTTTCGTCAGTATACTCATCTCTGTAAGCATAACATAGAGACAAAACCTAGGCAGTTTTACTAGAACCATTCATAATGCAAGATAACAGTGATTAAAATATTTGTCACTCATTGGTATCCACAAAAGAAAATAGATATGAAGCTGCAGATTTGGCAGCACCTTTCGTTATGCTGCCCTGCCTGACATGCTGCTCTCAGGTGCCTGCCCATTTTCACCTTCTGTTTTAACTTTTCCTTGTTGTACCCCGAACATGATACACCTCTTTCTTTGAGAAACTCCCGTAATTCTGGAACGGTTCATTCTTTTAAATGTTTCACTGACTCCATTGCACAGTTCAGTAAGTGTACTACACCCAACTCCTCCCCACATTCGGCTATGGTTAAAGTGTCATACCGTGCTGCTGTTTTTTGTTTAATATGGCCGATTCACTAACTAAGCATTCATTAAGTACATACTTTTCAGTGGAACTGCTTATTTCTTTAAAGCTTGCTAAAAATACACATCAGAAGTCCTGAAGGTAATCTTCTTTTACTAATTGTACATTATTTATTCAAATACAGGCGTATATGTAAATAGACGACACACTATTTTAGTCTCCAAGCTAAGATTCTTTGAAAGCTTGGTTATTCTTTCTTTACAGGTATATATATGCACTTGATTGAATAGGAAAAAAGATTCCTATAAACATCAACATTATTATTAACTTAGTATTAGGTACAGTTTCACAGGTCTTTAAAACCCCGCAAAAATATTTAATTGAGGCTGGGCGACACTAGACCACTTGGTGGCAGACCACTGAAGCAAGGTTTGGTGAAGCCTCTAATTGTGTGCCCCTCATATCATGGTAGTCTCTAACAGGGAGGACATTAGTATCAGAGTGTAAGTGTGCTGTGAGAGTGGTTTTGGTGCAACCAGTGGTGATTCAATGGGTGTTATTCTGTATGATTTGCAAGGTGTTGTAGTGGGTATTAGATAGGCTGGGAGCCCATGCCAGGGAGGCATATGACATCACTGGTCTAATGTGTTGTTTGTAGAATTGGGAGTGTTTCTTTTAGTAGCCCAAAGTCTGTCCCTGTAGTTGTCTTGGATGCATTGAATCTGGGGGTGCATCGCCTCTTGATATCTTGTACAAAGTCATTGAAGGTGAGTCCAGTGTCATATGTCACTTCCTGGATCTTAGTTGGGTGTGTGTGTGGTGCATGTACACTGTTTTGTGATCTGTATGGAGTACCTGTGTCCATATTTAAAGCTGGTGATGAGCATGGTGGTGGATTTGACTGGGGTGATCGTCAGCCTTTTGTCCTCGATCCAAGTCTGCAGTGTGTTGAGGTAGCCCTATTGTAGTTTGCAGGCAGTGTTTGCAATGTGGTGTGTGGTTGTTAAAGTGATCCTTTATGTGGTAACACTGATATAGCAGGTTATTCTGCTGCCTGATTTTACAAATGTCCATCAGGTCCCTGAATCCTGAAAAGGAGATGGTGGATTTCAGGAAACGGGTAACTTCAGCTTGCAGTCCACTGGGTTTATGTATAGATGAGCCTGGGACTGGAACTACTACTACTAATACTGCTACTACTACTGCAGGAGAGACATTGTCTTTGACCCCATCTTTCCTTGTGTTAAAAAAAGAAAACAAAAGAAAAAAGAAAGAAAGATAAGAAAGACTATGAAAGAGAGGCCACTTTTATCGTATTGTATCGTATCATATCGTTTATAATGGCTCCAGCATGTCTATATGCAGCTCTCCATGCCACTCAATCTTTGGCAGTCTCCCTCTTTAATTCTGTATCCCAGAGATCACACTCTATGACCTCGTCTCAGGCCTTTTTTAATCTGCCTGTTTCATCCATACCCCTGATGTTCAAACTTCTCTCCCTTCACACCTAATTGGCATCCTCCATCCTCTCAACAAGCCAGAACCATCTCAATCTACCCCTCATCATCACAACTCCAATACATTCCAGTCCCATCCTTCCTTTCAACTCTTCAGCTGTAATCCTAGTCCCCCCTAGACACACTAAACATCCATCTAATCATTGCCATTTTTGTACATTTGAGCCTAGGAATATCCTCTTCCTTTACCTCCCAGGTCTCACTTCTATACAGCATTAAACTCCTAACACATGCCACATCCAAAGATCCCTTAGCATGGAGGGAGATCCCTCTGAATGTTAGGAGGGGCAGCAGCTCTCAGAAATTTCTCCAGCCACTTCTCCTAGCCACAGAGCTATCCAACCCCACCTCCAACATCTAACATGTCCCCCAGAAAACAAAACTCCTCCATACACTTGAGAGATTCTTCAGTAAGATCAATCCTTTCACACCTGACAATCTCTACATGCTCTCCCTGACACACTGCACACACAAAATCAGCATTATTTAGCAGCCTGCTTCTAAAATCACTACATCTCTTATGTACTCACATATCACAAACATTGCACTGCACAGGATGGAATTACTTCCCACACCCTTGTGGTAAACTGCACAAGGCTACACCCCCTCTGCTTTTACAGCCCAAGATATCATCACTTTCATTTTATTCACATTTACTCTCAAACCCTTGTGCCCCATTCCATCTCTCCATTTCCTGAATCTTTCCTCTGCCTCTCTTTCATCTTTTCAGTCAACACCAAGTCATCAGCATACATCTCCCTTGGGAATCCATTTGTGAAGTCACATGAGAGAGCTTCAGTCACCATGACAAACAATAAGTGGCTCAAGACTGACCTCAGATGCATGCCAGCATGCATGGAAAACTCATCACTCAAATCTCCATTCACTTTCACCTGGGTGCTCACAGCCATGGCCACTCTAACCAGCCACTTCTTGATTGCAGGTTTTCTCGTTGTCCACTTCACACATCTATCTTGATGTAGAAGACATGGAAGAGAGGAAAGTAAGGTGTTAAAGTCAATACCCAGATTTTGATAAACATACACATTTTCTCTTCTGCAGGCAGAGTTGGATTTAAAAAAAGAAAAAAAAAAAAAAGTTCTCTCCCCTTCACAGAGACACATCAGGTCCGTCACCGCCCCAAATCTGACCTGCCATTTAAGTGTGAGGAATGTCCCTTCACTGCAGCTTCAAAGATTGAGCTGCTGCGCCACATGTACAAGCATACGGACAAGCAACTCTATGTGTGTGAGATCTGTGGCAACACCTTTTCCCGTGACACTACGCTGAGGGAGCATATCCAGTATGTCCACACCAAAGCTCAGCGGCTTGTGTGTGGTATGGTGAGTGGGTCTGCTCATTTTGCTGCTGTTGCATTGCTTTTATAGCATTCTCAGAACTTATGATGTTAGTTGTCCATCCATCAGTCCATCCATCATCCATTCCTTCATTGCCCCATCAGGAGTGTAAGAGTCCAGGGCAGGGTAACTCATTTGAGATGTTTAATGTGAGAATAACAAGTCACTCACCCCAGAGTGCCTTTATGAAGGCAGTAAATAATAGGCATCCTTGAATTTCAAATTTTATGAGTTGTATCATCTTGGGTTACAGGAAAACGTCCCTAAGTCAGCATAATAGGGGCTGAGGCTTAGCCGACTTAGGCGAACTGCCGACCTATGAGAATCACCTCTTCCCCCCTCCCCTCCCTCCCCCCCAAAAAAAGTCTAAGATCACTTACCATGTCTGCATACAGCTTGATGTTGAACTCGGCACAAACAGATTGCATGGAGGCGCCAGCGTCCATTTGTGCAAGGATTTGCAGCTTCTCCTGCAGGCTCAGAGTCTTCAGCTTCATTTGCTTCCTCCCAGAGGCTCCCTTGGTACCATGCAGAGACGACATGATGGCAGGTTGCAGATGAGTTTACTTGAGAAGTGCGCAACATGTTGTCACAGTCATGAGCAAGTGAGAGACACTCGTCGGCGGTGGTGGCTGTGGCAAGACTGAGCTCTATGTGGTGCGCGGTGTGGCGGCTCAGTATGTTTATAACACCTAAGGCGGTATTTTGCCAGCTAACAGTCAGTGTGCTGACTTAATTTGACTTCTACAAGTTTGAACGGGATATACTGACACATCACGCCTTACATGATGCCCAGTTCGGGTTGTTATAGGTCGGCATTTTGCAGACTTAGGATCAGTTTTGCCGACTATTTTTTTGCCATGTGGTCAATTTTTGAAAATGATTTTTTGAATGAATATTTTGGAGCCATGCCAACTTATGTATAATCCCAACTTAGGGAATGCTGACTTGGGAGGTTTTACTGTACATCTGATTTTTTTTCTCAGATGAACAGAGGAAGGGAAAAAAAAAAAAAGCATCCATACACCAGTTTACAGGTGCACTCCACTCATAAGAAGTTTGTAACAGTTGGACTTGAACTGCTATAGGTTGAAGTTTGAGAGGGAAACTAATCTGAGAAATGAGTTCTGAAGAGAAGCAGTTTGGGGAATGAAGGAATTCTGATGGGCAAAAGTTTTGCAATATGGCAGTGTGACAGTCAAGTCTTGAGTGCTACCAGATTCCAGTATACAGTAGTTTGAAGGAAGGTGTGCAGAGGTGGCACAATGGATACAACTTTGTCTGAGCATATGCCATAAAAGTATCTGTAAAATAATGCAAGGGAGGCAACATTCTGTCTTACTTTTAGGGGAGATAGTTCCTTTTTAATTTCTGGGTCATTAATTGTTCTCATAGCTTTGTTCAGAATTTTGTCCAGTTGTTTTAATGCAACCTCTCTATATCCACTCCACAAGGTTGAATAATATTTGAACTGAGAGTTCACATGAATCTTTGTAAATTATATCTTATTGCTCTTCAGTGAAGAGGCTTTGTATTCTGTACAATAAGCCAAGCTTCATTGATGTGGTTTTAGTAAGTGATTTAACGTAAGAAGTCCAACTTAACCTGTCACGTCCCGACCGATTTCCAACCTCCGATACCCCCAGGTCCCGACCATTTTCAGATTTTTTTTTTTTTTTACTCAAACCTTTGCTTTTGGTGAGAAACATCAAAAATTCATAGAGAAATCACCGTCCTGAGGCTATAAATGGTGCTACAGGTGATGAGTCAGCCTTACGTTTTCCCCTCTTTCTCAGGGTACCTGGCTAAAGAAAACGAACTATGGAAGGGTTAACTAATTCAGGCCACTTTAAATTTCATATTTATTTATGTATTTGGTACGAATTTATGTGTAGTACAAGACTATATTGGTTTTCACACATTTATATAAGCAATAGAAGCATTGTTCAGTCACCAAACACATCCCCATATCGAACCTTCCTTTCTGACATTACCACCTCATCACTTCTGTTTGTTTCTTGCTCTAGCTTCTTTATTTCTTTGTCCTCCACCTCAGGAATCACTTTCACTGTGAATTTCGTCATTGGAGAGACCGTGGGGCAACATATCTCTACTGGCCAGGTTACTACTAACAGGTGAATTGACCAGTGTGGGGGGGAGGGGGGGTTAGGTGGGGCCAGGCAGTATCCCCACTTGACAGCAGGAAGAGGAAGGTCTCCCACATATGCCTGCCAAAAGTCACCCATGAAACTTGAAATTTGTGCAAATTATGACCCTTGCAATTGTGCGACGTACCTGTACGTCGATGGGTGTAGCTGTGACAAAATGTTGCGACGTACCCATATGTCGATGGGATTCCTCGGGTTAAGGTATTGTTAAACGAAAAATCAAGAATTTAAATACTTTTAGAGATAGGAATACTGGTTTCAATGAAGGTAATACATGAATCAGGCAATATCTGTCTATTAGTAAATTGGATATATCTGTACCGGGTACTGTATTTGGTTTTCCTAGCATTAAGTGAAACAACGTTATTTTGTTCCCATTCAGTGATCTTGGATAAATCTTGATTTATGTAGATTGCTGTGCCGAGTTTAGAGTTAGAGGCATCAGACTCTTTGAATGAGTGGTTAAGTGTAAAGGAACTGTGAAGCAATGAGTCATTCACATGCATGAATGGGATTATGAGTGACAGACCATAAATCATTAATATGAATGAGGAACAGGGTAAAATGTTTCGAGTGTTTACTTTACTAAAGGAAATGCGTGTTGGACGTGAGGTTACTGTTTTGTATATATACATGCAGAGAGAGAGAGAGAGAGAGAGAGAGAGAGAGAGAGAGAGAGAGAGAATTTGTTTCCATGGGACTCGAAAGTCAGGGTACTAGAAATACACTGTTTATTTAATGTATGGTCTTCACAGTACTTTCATAATAATGAATATCCTAATCATTACTCTCTTATAATGTTCTGAGCAGGAAGAAACTTTGTTTTCTTTAATATTTTGTGGTAGGTGGGGGCGCTCACCATCCACTTACTCGATGTAGTGCTGCTCTCAGGTGTCTGCCCTTTCCTCTCCTCCATCCTTCTTTCCTTTCATCCTCTTCTGTCTTTGTTTCTTTCATTCTTTCCTCGTCCTTCTGCCTACAGGTGACTTTACACTCCCTCTTCTTTCATCCTTTCCTTCATTCTTTCCTCTTCCTTCTGCCCTTGGGTGACCGTACACTGAGTGACAAGCTAAACAGTTTCCTGTACACCAGGAAACCATTTACTATGCTGGGTGGTAACCATATAACCAAATTTTGGCACCTGGTGGATTAGTGGGTAATTATGGCGCTCCAGTCGGATTGAACCGGTGAAGGGTTATATCCAAGGGGTGGTTGGAGTTTATTGCTCACATAATGCCACTCAGGGATGAATGAGGCTGGTCACTCTCATCTTAAATGTCAGGACCTACTTGCCTAGCTTCGGGCTTCTGTGCTCCTTGTGGGGCGATGTGTGATTGGATGATGGATGGATGGATGGATTAGGCAATTGAATATCACTGAATGAAAATGTCTTTATTGTCCGTTTTCTCAGTGATATGTTTGTTACTAGCAGTATTAATTAACACTTACTACAGTTTTTCCATTATTTTTGATATTTAGAGATGGACTTTTTGATAAAAATGAGATTATATTTTCATCATCATTGTTCATCACCATCATCATCATCCGGACCTCCTTTCCCACCCTAGGGCAGGGTGAGGAGTAGCAGTGTCCAGACAACCCAGGTCTGCCCAATCTAATGGGCCACGCTTCCATTCACTCATCATTCAAGCCCCTGGAATCCTGACTCTATCGGATATGCCAGAAACATTCACCACGTTCTGTAGCTTCACATAAACATATCCAATTGAGTCAATCCGGATGCTGCCACATTAAAAAGGGGTGCCAAATCCCTGATCATGCAATTCTCCTCACAACATCCATCCAGCCAGCTCGATCTCTTGTCAGTTCCCTAGCCTCACCGACTTCCAAACCTCTCTTCCTCACACACTCATCCACCATATCTCTCCACCTTCTCCTTGGCCTACCTCGCCTCCTCCCTCCTTTGGATTCACCCAGATATACCTTTTTCACCATCCTAATGTTATCCATTCTCTCCACATGATCATACCATCTCAGTACACTCTGAGATTCTGGTGTCCACAGACTTCTTCACTCCACGTTTTTCACGAATCACATTATTTCGTATCCTGTCCACCCGCTGTACTCCATATACATTCCTATGCAGTCCCATCTTGACTGCTCTTACTCTTGACTTTTCATTTTCATGCCACACCATAGTCTCACATCCATATGTTAAAGTTGGTACTAACACTCCTTCATGTAAGCCTCGTGCAGCTGCAGCATTCAAGCATCTGTTTCTTATCAAGGCCTTCATTGCACCAGCTACTTTCCTTCCTTGTGTCACTCTACTCTCAACTTCTTTTGCACATTTTCCACTTTTCTGTCACTGTACCCAGGTATTTTAACTCTCACCATTTCCAGTCTTTCTCCATTCACTGTAACATTGCACTGGGAGTCACCTTCTCTCTCAATAACTATCACTTTACTCTTTTCTACATTTACTCTCAAGGGACGATGCTCACAGACATCAGCAAAATCAGCACTAGCCTACCAAGTTCTTGTACGGTATTTGCAAGTACAGTATGACCTCACTACAACGGACTTCAGTACACCGGAATTCGCTTTTTTCGGAGTCAAAGAGCCAACCGGAATTATTTCTACCCCTGGGGGTAGGGGGGTTTTCAAGAATTCTCCCCCAGTATCCCTGCTTGTCGTAAGAGGCGACTAAAAGGGTTGGTGGCGGGTTAGTGCCCCACCCCGTAAAAACAACTAACTTGTAGGAGGAGGCTGTAGCACGGGCCGAACAGGGTAGTACTCCCGAGGGGAATGGAATGCTGGTGATAGGGAGAGCTGGAGCTCCTTTCGCTAGCTACCTAATCATCCTCCTTTGCTGACCTTTTCAGTGTGACAGTAACATGGAGAGTAGACCAGCATACTCTCCCAATCATTTCCTCTAACTATCCTATGCACTACACTACATGCGCTTTACATATCACACAATGTACCCCACTACGTTACAGGGGTTGACGCCAGCAAGGGCATGCGGCCAGAAAACTTTGCCCCCGCTACCTAGTGGCGGACTTTGGGGGGAGGCTTGACTGGGGTTCCGCCGGCACAGATCATGGGTCCGGGGCGAGATGGGGCTCGAACCTGTGCTAGAGGGTACAGGGCATTGCGGTTCCCAGGCTGCCGCTTCCGCTCATTAGAGAGGGGCCCGAACCTGGGAGTAGCGCCCCAGGAGGCTGCCCTATCAGTGGGTGTATAATGGCGGGGCAGTTGCAGTGCCAAGCCGCGCTTGGAGGGTGTCCCTGCAGGTGTCCTGGCAGGGTGCCCCGAGGCCACTACCACAGCCACTAGTAAGCTGGTGGGCTAGGGGTCCCAGATCCATTGCCTGGACCTGGGTCTGTGCAATGGGTCGGGCCTTTGGAATGTTTACCCCCCTTTATCTTACCGACTATGACTATGAACAAAAACAAGCACCAAAGCAAGCCTGACGACAGCAAATCACCCAGGGGGTTTAGGGTGGGTTCGTGGAATGTGGGAAGTTTGAGAGGAAGAGCAGGGGAAGTTGTTGAGGCATTTAGTAGGAGGTGGGTGGATGTGGCATGTCTGCAGGAAGTCCGGTACAGGGGTGGATCAGCCAGAAAGATTGCTGGGAAGGATTGCTACTATAAG
>JAGKTI010002326.1:24873-37510 GCA_018397915.1 Birgus latro | reverse complement strand
ATTCATCTGTGGGAGTGTCATGTCTCCTGGCACTGCATTCCTTCTCTGCACACCCCCAAAACCAGTCATGTTTACAGCCACTCTGCTCATCATTGTTTTCTCAGACAAAGGATGGGTGGCCACTTTCTGCCATTGCTAGTTGCAGAAATTGCACACACACACACACACACACACACACACACACACACACACACACACACACAGAGCAGTGGGGTGAGGTAATGTAATTAGTATGAATGTGAGAGGGAGACTTGGATGGGCATGCTGCTCACTGACTGAAATACAGTAAATGGCCTGTTGCTCACCCACTGTCTGTGATCTCTTTATGTTTCATTACCTCATTGTTGCACAGAACTGCAGTAAAGAAATTTTCCATGGATTCTCTGTACAGTACAATTTTCAGCTTTAGGGACATTTTCATAGTACTTTTCTGGTAAAGACTTTGCCCAGGGAAAACGTACATCCTGATGTCTTCAATGCAAATACTGTGCAATATTAACTTAGATTCGGCCAACTAGTTGCTTACCTTATTTCTGCAGGGAATACCTCAGTTGCAGTGACGTGACTGATGTTCTTCATTGGAAATTGTTGGGAAGTTCCCATTGATCCAGGGATGAAGTGATTCAGTTTTTCTGCTACTTGATGATGATCATAAGGATTTAAATCCAGTGGATGGTTGGACTTTATTGCTCATATAGTGCTGCTCAGGGTGTGTGATTGGTCTCTTGCCTTCAATGTTTGGAATGCAAAACCTAACACTAGGGCCCTGTGTTCTTGATGGAGCAATAAAAGATTGGATGATGGATGATATGTCTAAATTACAATATGAAGTCAGAGTCATAACTTTAATTTTTTCACTGTGGTTGGTGTGTTTGGGTGTTTATTCAAGCTCTATCTGTCTATTGCCAGATGCCTTAATCCTGTAAGGGGTGGCCACAAACAAATCGCCTCCATGTCACCCTGTCCCCTGCCATTTCATTGCCTTGCTTCCAGCTTACACCCCTCTCTCTCACATACCTCTCCACTCCATCCCTCCATCTCATCCTTGGCCTCCCCCTCCCTCTCTCTCCCTCCACCTCACTCACATACACTCTCCTCATCAGTTTCTCACTCTCCATCCTCTCCATGTGGCCAAACCACCTTAATGTGTTTTCCTAATGCATCCTATCACATCCACATCCACACCACAATGCTCCTTCACTTCTTCATTTGTCAGTCTGTCCCTCCATGTGACCCTATATGCTACTCTCAAATAACTCCTTTCAAATAACTTACATCATCATTCAAGCTAAGATGTGAAAATTGTTTTCACCAAAGAGAAATCCTGGCATTCAGAGGCTTCAAAGACCATCTTGAGTAATCTTTTTTTATAGTGTTGGTCCCCTAAGAATTTTCTTTAAGCTAACACCAGGTGAGTTTATTCTGTTTAGAGATATGCTAGCAATCAGAATTAGCTGACTATATTTGTAATCAGCTTAACCAGCCAGGGTGTGCACTTCACTGAAACCCTTCATGTGCAGTTTGGTAGTGACCTCTTGTTTCTTTTCAGTGCAATTTTATTCCATTGACAACCCCTCTTGTTTAGTTTGGTAGCAGTTCAGTGTTTCCTTTCACTGTGACTTCATTCTGCTGAGACCCTTCTTGTTCAGTTTGGTACTGACCCTTTGTTTCTTTCCAGTGTGACTTACTCGTAATTTCACTGAATACCTTACTTGGTCAGTTTGATAATGACCCCTTGTTTCCTTTCATTGTTATTTCATTTCACTAGAACCCATCTTTTTTATTTGGTATTGACCTCTTGTTTGTTTTCAGTGTGACTTCTCCACCCACCGGCGCTCCACAATGCGTAAACACCTGCAGGTCCACAAGGGAATTCCACCTGAGGTTGCATGTCCTGTGTGTGGTGCCACCTTCAAGTCAAAACGCAATCTCAAAGCACATCTCTTCTCTCATGCTGGTCAGTAAGGTGTTCTTGTTTTTGTGAATAGTACAGCTGGTCCTTGGTTAACACCGTCAATCTGATGACATGCTGGAGAGGACACCTTCACATTGTGGCAGTGATTTATAACTGAATGGTTCCATCGCCCAGTTTTACAAACATTTCTCAGTTTCTTCCCTGCTCTCACATGGAGGATGGTGGACTGTAGGAGAAGGACAACATTATTCAGCATTTCATTGGTTTCATATCAGATGAGTCTGGGACCACACCACAGCAACAGTCTGATGACATATTTTTCGTTTTATTCTCATTACTGTTTATGCCAGCATATAAGTCGACATTTTAAACATTAAAAAAAAATCTCTCGAAAACTAGGGGTCAACTAATATGCCGAGCTTAAATTGTCATTACATGGCAGAGACAAAAGTAAGGCTATGGCATATACCGAAGGAGTGAAGGGACACTACCAGCTTGCTTACAGTCATACAATAGCCTACTAATTCTATCATGCTAGTCCTGTACTGAAACTTCTATGACATATTCATGTTTTATATACTGTACAATACTACTTCTTGCCTGGTAAAATTTTTGTAGCTGAGACAAAGTTTTAATAAAACAAGTCATGGTTACTGATAATTACTGGTGTTTACACCTAAAATGTGAGAAGTATCCTATGCCAGACGGTGAATCTGACACGCTATTACTGCAGGTTTTCTGTGGATAGAGATGATAATTATGTGTTTTGAACAGTTTTGCTACAGTGATTGGTTGCACACCACAGTCATTCCAGCATCTTAACCTTATACAGTAAGGCACCAGGTTTTGCACTTAATAGGTACTGTAAAAAGTGTTACCAAATTTGATTCCTCCAAGGTTGGGGCACTGACCTTATTGGAAATAAACTACCATAATAGGGACCAGACCCATAAGAAAACTCACCCCTATAGTGTATTTCTTACTTTAAATACATCCTAAAGCTATCTGAAATGTTGCTATAAACACATTAAGTCATAAAGTAACATTAAATTAACAATAAAACATAAAAATGTCGTATAGCATGCAGTTGACCTGTACTTGGTCACTGTTTTCACTTGTCTACCTCTGGCACCTGGTTCAGAATACAGGTATACCCCGATATACGATACCCCTAGATGCCATACCCTGGCTTAGTGTTGGGGGTAGAAATAACACAATACCCTGCCTAACGATGGCCAAACCCCGGTTTAATGATGGGTTTAGATTTTTTAAAAACAGATTTGATGATATTTTAGACTTAAATTTTGTATTTAGGTTGATTTATAATCTGTTTTTAGACTTAGATTAATGTGTTTTAGTCATAGGTGAGGTGAACATTGTCATTTTGGGGTACAGTTTACTAAGTCTGATTTTTTCCAGACTTATACAGTATTTGTCAATTTTTATATTTTATTTTTGGGTTTAGATGAGTTATAAGCTGCTTTTTGGTTTAATTTAGCTTGTGTCAAAGCTAACTGGAGGTTTAAGTGAGCCAGACACTTGTTTTTGGACTCATTTGGGTGGGTTTAGGACCGAGTAGTGGGGGAAACCCAGGCTCAGAAATGCATCGCTATACTTTACATGTTAAATCTACCCCGAGATATGATACCCCAGCCTAACAAGGGGTTTTTACTTAACCAATTGCATCATTAAGCCGGGGTATACCTGTACTTCTTCACAGGGGCTAGATTGGCTTTAAGTTCACTCAGCTGTATTCTCATACTAGGTACAGTTGACTCTGGCACATTATACATTTTGCATATTTCAGAGTTATGAGCACCTTTCTTCATTTCCTACACCATCCATCCATCCATCATCCAATCCTATGTTGCCCCATGAGGAGCATAGGAGCCCGGGGCTGAGCAGGTTGGTCCTGACATTTAAGATGAGAGTGACCAGCCTCACTCATCCCTGAGTGGCATTACGTGACCAGTAAACCCCAACCACCCCTTGGGTGTAAATCTTCACCAGCTCAATCCGATTGGAGTACCATAATTACCCACTAAACTGCCATTTGCCCAGATTTGGTCATATGATTACCACCCAGCATAGTAAATGGTTTCCTGGTGTAAAGGAAACCATTTGGCTTGTCACTTAGTGTAGAGTCACCCACAGGCAGAAGGAAGAGGAGAGAATGAAGGAAAGAAAAACAGAAGAGGGAGTGTAAAGTCACCCAAGGCAGAAGGATGAGGAAAGAATGTAAGAGAGAAAGACAGAAGAGGATGAAAGGAAAGAAGGATGGAGGTGAGGAAAGGGCAGAGACCTGAGAGCAGCACTACATCAAGCCTCCGCAATTTTATTTTTTAACTTGTCATCATACAGGCATACCCAGATATCCGGCGCATCGACAACCGACACCTCACCATGCCAAACAAAAGAAATTGGGGATCATTCTCACAGTGTAAACGGCCGTCGTTTTGCTAGTCCGAACATTTCACTGCTTCCTAGGTTTGAAACGCACGCGTCTGAATGCAGATGTGGTGGTGCGCGTGGCTCTCCTCATCCTCCCTCCATCTGCTTGCTTCTCCCTTCCATCCCCAACACCCCCCCCACCAGCTGTGGGAAGAAAAGGAACATGGGGGAGGGAGATGTGAGGGGGAGAGAAGATAAAGGGGGATAGAGCAGCTAGGAAGAAAGAGAAATGAAAGAGAATATGAGAAGAGAGAGGGAGGGAAGATAAAGTGTGAGAAACAGAGGGAATAATAAAAGACAAAGGGAAGGAAGAAAAGGAAATTGGGGGAGGGAGAGAGGGAGAAAGTGAGGGGGAAGAGAGGAAAAGAGTGGGAGAGAGAGAGAATAGGGAGGAAGGGAAGGAAAAAAAGAGAGTATGAGAGGATGAAGGAGGGAGGAAGGGAAGGAAAAAAAGAGAATATGAGAGGATGAAGGAGGGAGGAAGGGAGGAGGTATGAGAAGCAAAGGGAGGGAAAAAAGAGAAAGGGAGGGAAAGAGAAAGAGAGCGAAGGGAGAGAAGACAACAGTTGGAGAAACTGAGAGCAGGGAGAGAGAACTGGGAGGGAGGGAGGGAAGAAAGAAAACATGAGAAGAAGAGGGAGGGAGGGAGGGAGAGAAGATATGGTGTGAGAAGCAGAGGGAGGGAAGAAAAAGAAAATGGGGGAGGGAGAGAAGGAGGAAGTGAGGGGGAGAAAGAAAAAGAGAGAGACTAGGGAGGAAGGGAAGGAAAAAGAGGGTGAAAAGAAGGGTAAGGGGAGGAAGATAAGAAGCTGTGAGATGCAGAGGGAGGGAAAGAAATGAGAGGGAGGGAAGAAAATGATACTGGGGGAGGGAAAGGGGGTGCAATAAACATGAGACAGGAAGACTAAGTGGGGAAGGAAGACTGGAGAAAGAGGGAAAGAAGAGGAAGAAAAAGAGGGAGAGTGTGAAGGATGTACGAGAGGGAGGAAGGGAAGAAACAGAAAGAGAATGAGATGAAGGAGAATGTGAAAGATGTAGAAGGGGGTAAGGAAAAGAGAGGGAAATTCATACAGCAGGAGGATGTGTAACTCACCGTGTCGGTCAGGATCACTTGATGGTAGTGATCGTCAGCTTTTACCCTCCCGGAAGGGAGCTGAGAGCTCATATAGTCCGACTATGGGCAAGGCTGTGACCTTCACACACGCACACACCCATCCCCTTGCTCAAGGGGGACAGTAACCACCCACTTCGTCAGTGAAACTTTTCGCAACCTGAGCGAGGCGTGAACTCCCGTCTACCAAATGGCAAGCGAGAACACTACCACTGCGCCAGCGAGCGGTGTGTGTGTGTGTGTGTGTGTGTGAGAGAGAGAGAGAGACAGAGAGAAAGAGAGAGGGAGACAGAGAGAGAGAGAGCGAGAGAGGTGGTTTGTCTCTCAGGTCTCCATGGTGCCATCTCCCTCATTTATCTTCTCTCCCTTGTTTCTCCTCTCACTTGCTGAGTCATTACGGCCGGCGTGTCTCCCTCCTCATCTCCCCGCTCTCCCCCACCCCTGCTAGTGCGGTACTGGTACGTGCCTGGCCTGCGCTCACCACTCTCCCCATGTCTGTTACCCCGAACTCATTCTGCATTGCACCTCCCACTACCTTACCTTCCTGCATTACCTTCCGGCACATGTGATGTTTGATGTTCCATTTTTTAGCAGTAGTATTGTTTATGAGGATAATAACATTACAGTACGTATGGTATTTCTGTGTCAGTCTCTACTGAGTAAGGTATTTGAGAGTTTGGGTTTTGGCCTGGAACACATCTCTGGCTTTTCTTCAGTATCTCATGGGGAAAATTGGTTTGATATCCGGCATACTTACTGACTGAACACTCCTGCCGGTATGCAGCACTGCCGGATGTAGGGGTATGGGCGTGCATTTTTCACTCCCTTGTGGTAGGTACGCTTGGCTTTCCCTTTACTGCCTACTGTTCCAGGTTCACGCCTTCTTACATCATTTTCACTATCATCCTGTCCACCTCTGGCTTCACTTGAAGCACAAGATGACATATTTCTGTCAGTTACTAATCACGGGTGTGAGAGTGTAACACTTAACTTGTGGACACACTGAGCACATGTGGGAAACAGGCTGTAACTAAGTGTTGGTGCTGGTGTCACCATGGGGAGAATCTGAAACTTGTGCTGCCAGGAAGATGCATTCTTTAGTCACGAATGTGAATTACGGGAATATTTGATGGCTGCCACCAAAGTGCGATTTCAGAAATCTTGATGCCGCAAAATGTGGTGCTTTACTGTACTGGGCTTTGTTAGTACAACATGTCTGGTGCTTGTAAACCTTTGCGCTCTTGGTTCTAATGACATCAGTTGTCTGCTGGTTAACACATTCAACTTCTTGACAGTCAGATGGAAGTGGTGCTGCCTTATTTTTGGGGTTGACTTATCAAGCAAATATAGGTCTAAATCTGAATTACACCTCAGAATTTTAAGGGTTGACATATACATCGGATCGACTTATACACAGGCAGATATGGTAACTCAAGACAGTTTTATTGAGCTTAGGGGATGCCTCTTCTAGTGGAGAGGATAATGAAGGGCATATTTTATCAAAGAATAGAATATTCTTGAGATAGGAAAAATGAAATGAAAATAGTGTTCCCTAGGTGAAGGGTTTAATGTTGTTTCACAAATAAATTTCTGATGAATTAACACTTCTTCACTTAAAGTTGCTCATGATTCACTTTAAAATTGTTCCAGTGTGAGACATGTGTATTTTTTGTGTTTTCAGTCCATTAGGCATGAGGAAAAAAGCATGTCTCGTGTGTGTGTGTGTGTGTTTTTTTTTCCAGTTAAAGTATCATTTTGCCTGCACATATCCTAGACTTTAAGTGAGACCTGACTAATATTATTATATATGGTTCCATTTCCTGTTGTCTGAGTTGAAATGGCTGATGTAGTGTAATGTTTTGGCCTGTGTTATATTACCCATGAGCTGTAACTTAATTTTCATTTCCTTCATTCATTCGTCATCTAATCCTGTGTTGCCCCTTGAGGAATGTATGAGCCCGGGGCTAGGCAAATTGGTCCTGACATTTAAGATGAGAGTGACCAGCCTCATCCCTGAGTGGTATTATATAAGCAGTAAACCCTAACCATCCCTTGGATATAAACCCACACAGGCTCAATCTGATTGGAGCGCCTTAATTACCCACTAAACTACCAGGCACCATAATTTGGCTACAGTATATGGTTACCACCCAGTGTAGTCAATGGTTTTCTGGGTTACAGGAAACCATTTGGCATGTCACTCAGTATAGGGACCATAAGGCAGCACAACTTTGAGTGTGTGGATGATGGGTGCCCCCACCTACCACACTTAATGTTACTGGTAGTTATTTCTTATTTGGGTTCATAATATTCTTTGGATCTAGAGTATTGCACTTTACTGTGTAAGTAGCCGCCTTTTAATGATGCCCGGCCCGTTTCAGTCATACTGTATTTCTCATCAGAATGTCTGATGAAGTGAATTCTGCATGATTTTCAAAGCAATTTTTTTTGCTGCTATTCAAGTTATCATCCAGTCTTGCAGCAAGGTTGACCCTTCCATGGTATACTGCCAGTTTGTTTCCAGGAAAGTGAATCTTGAAGTATGAAGCATTTCCAATGAGTTGCTTCCAAGTGATAAAAACTTGAAGGTCGAGGGCCAACGCTGTCACTTTCACTGCGTAGAATGATCTGGCAGCAGCAAGAATAAAATTGAATGGGCATGATTGTACTGAAGGGGCTAATGAAGATTGTTTCTAACCCCTTAATTGCAGTTGGACTGAAGGCATAATGAATATTGCTTCTAATCCCTTAATTGCAATGTGACTGAAAGCATAATGAAGATTGCTTCTAACCCCTTAATTGCAGTGATACTAAAAGGGCTAATGAATATTGCTTCTGACCCTGTAATTGCAGTGGGACTAAAGAGGCCCATGAAAATTGCATCTGATCCCTTAATTGTAGTGGGACTGAAGGGGCATAGGAAGATTGCTTCTAACCCCTTAATTGCAATGGATCTCTCCTTATCTGAAGAAAATAATCTTTTGGTATCAAGATTAAACTATTAATGGTGTTACTGTACTGAATATGTTAAATTTCCTGCCACCCATCCACACAGTTTATTAATCTTGGTTTGAGAGATTTTTGTCATATAGCAGCTTATTTCTCATAGGTCATGGGTAGAATAAGACAATTCTGTGTCCTTTCCATAGCACTTTCTCATGACTTGCATGGTAATCAAGCATCAGTATCTTGTTATAGCTCAGCATTCAGGATGGAGAGAAGACAGTTATAGACAAGTTAAGTGAACAGAGAATATCTTCTCTTCTCATATCCACAGGAGCCAAGCCACACAGCTGTGATGAATGTGGCAAGAAGTTTATCCTCAAGAACCGTTTGGCAGCACATAAGCTTCAGGTCCACAGCCCCAGAACCCACAACTGTCCTCACTGCAACAAGGTGGGTAAGGTTGCCAATTTAGTCATTAGAACACCCCAGCCAGAGTTATGGCAGTGCATAGGTGTAATGCCCAAGAGGTGCAGGATTTTTTTTTCTTTTTTTAATTATCCAGTGCCATCAAGGGAAGTAGGTTGGTCATTTACCCATAAATGTACAGTAACTTAGCCTCTGGTTTTTACTCCTTGAATGGTGTAATATGAGATTGGGTTTTACTATTTAGATTTTTATTTCCATTTAGTAACTTTTTAAAAAATGGATCTGAGAGAGTTCAGATTCCTGGGTACAGTGACAGAAAAGAAAGGAAAATGTGCAAAAGAAGTGGAAAGTAGAGTGACACAAGGAAGGAAAGTAGCTGGTGCCATGAAAGCCTTGATAAGAAACAGAGGCTTGAGTATTGCAGCTGCACAAGGCTTACATAAAGGAGTGTTAGTGACAGCTTTAACATATGGATGTGAGACTATGGTGTAGCATGAAAATGAAAAGTCAAGAGTGAGAGCAGTGGAGATAGGACTGCTGAGGAATGTATGTGGAGTACAGAGAGTGGATAGGATATGAAATAATGTGATTAGTGAACGATGTGGATTGAGGAAGTCTGTAGACACCAGAATCAAAGAGAGTGTACTGAGATGGTATGATCATGTGGAGAGAATGGATAACAATAGAGTGGTGAAAAAAGGTATGTCTGAGCGAATTTGAAGGAGGGAGAAGGCGAAGTAGGCCAAGGAGAAGGTGGAGGGATGTGGTGGATGAGTGTGTTAGGAAGAGAGGTAGGGAAGTCGGTGGGGCTAGGGGACTGACAAGAGATCGAGCTGGCTAGATGAATGTTGTGAGAACTGCATGATCAGGGATTTGGCACCTCATTTTAATGTGACAGTGTCCGGATTGACCCTGTTGGATACGTTTCTGTGAAGCTACAGAATGTGGTGAATGTTTTTGGTGTATCAGATTGAGCCGGGTTTACGGGGGCTTAAATAATGAGTGAATGGAAGCGTGGCCCACTGGATTGGGCAAACTTGGGCTCTCTGGATGTTGCTACTCCTCACCCTTCCCTAGGGTGGGAAAGGAGGTCCGGATGATGATGATTTTCTTAGCAACAGTCTAACACTCTTTCAGGTAAAGTTTACCAATCTTGGTGACACTGATTTGGCAACTCTAAAGGTGGTTGGAGCAGAACTGTACTGTGATATGAGTATCCTCTCTATTAGAGTGATTTGTGAGTGTTCTTTTTCCTTATGCCCTCATTCATATTATAGTCCATTTACTCTAACTTTACAAAACTGAGCCATGCTGTGAGGATGACAGTGACACTAAAAGCCAGTTAAAATAAAATAAAATAATGATGAATCATAGCATCATTTCCTGCAGCAATATCAACCAGCCAGCTGCAAGGTGGGTTGGGAATCTTCATTTTAACTTTAAAATGGTCTATAGTAGGAGTTGTGTTGATATGATAATAATGATCGGTCCATCCATTAATCCAAGTGTGTTATGAATAAGAAGAGTCTGTTATAAAGGGGACCTAGAAGGGTGGAAGGGATTGATGACAAGTTGAGATAGAGATGTTAGAAGCAGTATTGTCATGGGCATCCTACGTGAATTCTTTGTTTCAGAATCAGGTATCAGAGAGCTAGATGTGCAGATAGATATATGGATATATAGGTGGCATTACGTGATTGAAAAAAACTTCAGTCACCTCGTGGGGATCAGATTTGTGCAAGGCCAGCATTTTAACTAGGGTGTTCTAACCATGAGACTATCTGGTGCTATGAGAAAAGGAGGTGGACAGTCGTTAATTTAATATGATCATACCGTCCTCAAGAGTTCCTTACAGTCCACCACCTGAAAAGGTACATTTGCTTCCATGCTGACAGGAGACCATATCCATTCTGGATAGATACTGATAGATAGATGGCTTGGTAGATAAGTAGATAAGTTTAATACAAATACATAGAAATGTAATTTAGTGTAACCAAACCCTCCTCATCAGATAGTTGAACAAGTATATGAGGTCTGTCCAAAAAGAAACTAACTTTTTAAGTAGAGCACTAACTAGCCAGCATAGCATGACTGCAACAAGAGAACGATGCATCGTCAACTTTAAACTTCTGTGTAACACTAGCCGCATCACACCACACCACTTAGTTATCAAGGTACACGTGTTTGAGTGAACGTGTGTTTAGTTCACTTGATGAATTTTCTTCTGTCTCTTCTATTTTTTGAAATTGGGGACCTTTCAGGGTGGGTTTCAACTTTGGAAACAAAGTCTGTAGGGGCCAAATCCGGAAAGTAGGGTAGCTGGCAGACGATAGTCATCTCATGCTTTGCCAAAAAGTCACGGATAATGAATGGCGTGTGAGTAGGTGCATTGTCAGGGTGCATCATCCAGGTTTTGTTTGTCCATGCCTCTGGCCTCTTCCTTCATACTGCCTCCCTCAAATGCTCAGGATGTCCAGGTACAATAAAACCCTTTATTGACTATCTGACCATGAGCAATAAACTCACAATGAATAATGCCCTTAAAAAAAAAAAAAAAGATAATCAACATAACCTTCACATTTGAGCTCTCTGATGTGCTTATTTTTGGTCATGGTGATGATGTTTCAACCCACTGCAATGACTACCCATTTGTTTCAACATTGTAGCATAACACCCACATAAAAGTTTTTCCCAATATGAAATGGAATTACAGTGCACCCTTGATATAGCGAACTAATTGGTACCCGACCCTTGACATTAGAGGTGAACACCATGCTGTTTGGTAATTTCACAGGCGTCATGGCTTTTACTGAACAAAGATCATTAAATATAGAACATCGTATGGCTGTGCAGCAGTCATACAGAGTAACATACAGCTAGGTCTAAATGGCTCTTTTTCACAATAAATGCTCTGTTTACGTCTCCTCTTATGATGCTGGTCACACAATGACTGATGCAACATTCTGCAGGATGTGGAAGTGTGTGTGTGTGTGTGTGTGTGTGTGTGGGTATGCCACGCTGGTCTTTTTTTCTCGCCCNNTTCCTCGTCCATTGTTCTTATTCCGCCCTTTATTATCCTGCCTCTTCATCCCCTTTCTTTACTTCTTATTTGTGTGTTTGTGTGTGTGTGTGTGTGTGTGTGTGTGTGTGTAGGCATGCCACGCTGGTCACTTTTTCCCGCCCATCCATTCTTTTTCCTAATGAAAATTCATTAAATGAATATAATGTTCAGCCAGCTCAAGGTAGTTGATAAAATCAAAATTCTTTAAAAGAGGATTCTGTATATTGAGCGTTTGCTGTACATGCAAACACGTTGCTGTTCAAAATCCAACATTGTTCAGTTTGCAACAAATTGCCAAGTGCACTAAACACACGTTGTCTCAAACGTGTGTACCTCGATGTGATGTGGTATGATGTGGCCAGTGTTATACTAAAGCTCAAAGTTGCCTCTATACAGTGCTCCCATCATGATCACACAATGCCAGCTTGTTGGCAAGCTATTTAAAAAGTTTGTGTCTTTTTAGATAGACCTCGTATACAGCACACCTTCATTTTGCAATGAGGGTGCATTTAAAATCCATTGCTTAACAGTTTATGGTATACCAAGTCATGTATAACATGGGTTCAATGGGGATATGTTGTTGGCCAAGGGTCATCCACCAGACAATTTCTTAAAGCAAGTTTCCAACTCACCTAAACTGGTAGTTAGTTCACTTCACTGCATTTTATATGGTGCTTACCACTCAAAACATGCACACACACACACACACACACACACACACACCCAC
>JAGKTI010002326.1:0-14871 GCA_018397915.1 Birgus latro | reverse complement strand
GACTGGAGTGCCATAGTTACCCACTAAACCACCAGGTGCCATAATCTGGTCATATTGTTACCACCCAGCATAGTAAATGGTTTCCTGGTGTACAGGAAACCATTTGGCCTGTCACTCAGTGTAGAGTCACCCATAGGCAGAAGGAAGAGGGAAGAATGGAGGAAAGAAAGATGGAAGAGGAAGTGTATAGTCACCTGTAGGCAGAAGGATGAGGAAACAATGAGGTAGAGAAAGACAGAAGATGAAGGAAGGAAAGAAGGAAGGAGGAGAGGAAAGGGCAGACACCCGAGAACAGCACTACATCGAGTGAGTATATGGTGAGCGCCACAGATATTTATTCTTCTATCTATCTATCTATTGCCAGACGCCTCATTTATTCTTGATGGTAGCAATAATGAGTTAGGGAAATAACAGAGGAATTAGTTGGAGAAGAACAGGGAGGTTTTAGGAAGCGAAGAGATTGTGTAGATCAGATATTCATTCTTAGATCTTTAGTGGAAAAGTTTCTAGAGAGGGAAAAGAAGTTATATGTGGCCTTCATGGATTTGGAAAAAGCATATGACAGGATGGATAGACAAGGATTGTGAAAAGTATTAAGAATATATGGAGTAGATGGGAAGTTGCTGAATGTTGTGAAGAGTATGTATGAGGATGCTAAGGCTGTAGAGCATGTGGACAGTGAACTGAGTGAATTTTTCTATTTGAAGGTTGGATTGAAACAGGGATGTGTCATGTCTTCATGGTTGTTCAATATGTATATGGATGGGTTTATAAAAGATATACTAGGAAGAGCAGTGGATGTTGGAGTGGCCCGAGTGAGAGAGGGCAGTGTTTGGAAACTCCCAGTACTGTTGTTTGCAGATGATACTGTGTTGTTCAGTGAAGACGAAGGGTAGCTGCAAGGCTTGGTGAATGAGTTAAGAAACGGAATGTAAAGACGAATGTAGGGAAGATAAAGTTATGGTCTTCAAGATATGTGAAGTAAGTGAATGTACAGTGAGGTTGGATGAGGAGGAAATGGAAAATGTGAGTGCGTTTAAGTACTTGGGTAGTGTGATGAGTAAGGATGGAAGTTTAGAGGATGAAGTGCTTGAAAGGGTACAGCAAGGAAGAAAGGTTGCTGGTTCCTTGAAAGCAGTGACAAGAAACTGGGAGATGAGCATGGAAGTGAAAAAGTTATTACATGACAGAATTGTGATACCAACTCTTAACATATGGAAGTGAAGCTTGGACCTTGTTGGAGGGACAGAAGTCAAGAGTGAGAGCAGTGGAAATGAGTTATTTGAGAGGAGCATGTGGAGTCACATGGAGAGACAGGCTGACAGATGAGGAAGTGAAGGATCGTTGTGGTGGGGGTGTGGATGTGATAGGAAGTGGTAAGAGAGACACACTGAGATGGTTTGGCCATGTGGAGAGGATGGAGAGTGAGAGACTGATGAGGAGAGTGTATATGAGTGAGGTGGAGGGGGGGGGGAGAAAGAGGGGGAGGCCAAGGATGAGATGGAAGGATGGAGTGGAGCAGTATATGAGAGAGGGGGGTGTGAGCTGGGAGCAAGGCAGTGAAATGGCAGAGGACAGGGTGACGTGGAGACGATTTGTATGGGGCCACCCCTTAAGGGATTAAGGCATATAGCAATAGACAGATTGATATATGGCTAGGTAACAGTAATAAAGTTTTCAAGATGTGGTGTAAGAAAGAATATTTTTGATGATGAAAGGGAGTGTGTATCAATACTGATAAAATTAAATTAGAGAAGAAGTACTCATTAAAGTTCCATTGCTACCTGCAAAGTTTATTTGCCAGTTTCTCAAAGGTTGTAGTACCAGCTGTGAGAAAAAAGCTGAGCTATTGGGAAACACATTGCTGACATAAATGACAGCAGTCTGCCTTTTTAAAAAGTAGATGAGAAAAGCAACTGCAGAAATTGATGAAACAGCAAATGTGAAGACAATTGAAAATGGCAACTGCAAAGGTGAATAAGTGGCAGCAACAAAGATGAATGAGAGTGGCATTTTTGGAGGTGAATGAGAGTGGCAACTGTAAAGGTGAATGAGAGTGGCAACTGTGAAGTTGGGTGAGAATGGCAGTTGTGAAGGTGGATGAAACTGTAAAAGTAGATAAAGTGGCAACTGTGAAGGTGGATGAAAATGGTAACTATGAAGGTGGGTGAAAAGTGGCAGCTGCAAAGGTGGATGAGAATGGCAACTGTGAAGGTGGATGAAATTGTAAATGTGACTGAAACGGTGTAACTGTGAAGGTGGATGAGAATGGCAGCTGTGAAAGTGAATGAAATTGTAAAGACTAATGAAAATGGCAACTTTGAAGATAGATGAAAATGGCAACCATGAAGATGGATGCAACTGTAAAAGTGGATGAAAATGGCAGCTGTGAAGGTGGATGGTAATGGCAGATGCTAGAGACAGTGATATGAAGGTGGATAGAAGTAACTCCAGTCTTATGTTCCCCTTGAGTTCCTTCATTGCAATGACATTTTTTTCACTTTAATCAGGTTACCACCAAACAAGAAGGGTCTCAGATAGTGAAGAGGTTAATTATGGCTATATCTAACCCCTCCAGTTCAAAGTCTTTTTCAAGCAGAGTATAATCACCTGATGGTAGCAAGTATAAAATACAGGTAATCCTTATGTTAAGTAAGGGATGAATGTTAAAATATGAAAACTTTTTACCTGCAGTTGGTATTGTTAGTGGGGAAACTGACAAATCAACATCTTAGTGATGTAACTGTTATGGGATGCTTTTCTTAAATGTACTAATGACTTAATAAAAAAAAAGGATGTTAGAAAATAAAAAAAACTATGTATAACAAGGACTGCCTGTATAAGAGAAATCCTTGGTTTATGGATGGCAATTGTGTACAATAATTGGAAGCACAGTCTGCCTGCAGCCAAGTTTCTGTTCCTAGGCCAGACTCAGAACCCATCAGGCAAGGTCTCTTTGCCCAACCTATGTGCACCTAGAACTTAAACAAAGACCTAAATTTGTGAATTGAGGGCTGTCACATTGTGTATCATAATCATGGAGAATGTTTGTTGGGTGCTTTTCTTGTCAGTCACATGAAGTTTTTGATCTCGCCCCAGCTACCTGCGAGAAACTGGACGAGAGGAGGGTGTAGTGAAAGTTGATGAGGGGACAATGAGAGAGCTGAGCGAGGAGGGAAAGCAACTTGCTCAGCGACTTATGCCCACACTAGGAGAGGTCACTGGATGTCACCTCACCCTCGACCAGCTCAAGGAGCAGGTCCAAAAAGAGAGGGATAGCAAGGTATAGTAATGGTCTGTGGCTCTGTACTAATTACATATTTCTGGTAACTTTAGTACCTGGTAGCATTTCCTGAAGTTAATCAAGGATAACCTTTACACAAATGTCCCCAAGGCTCAATGACACCACTTATTGCAGCTCCCTCCTACCTGTATCAGAATTACTTAAAAAAAAAAAAAAGGTATAATTTGTATAACACTGTATAAAAAAAAAGAACATTTTTGTAACATTTCTTAAGTCTTTATTTGACCCTCTAGGTGGCAGCACTTCAGGAGCAGCAGGCTCGTAGAAAGAGGCGAGTATTACGCAAGTCATCAGTCGGAGTGAAGCCGTCCACATATTACAGTGCGTCTGATGGCAAAATTACTTTGTATGCTCTTACTGGGGGTGGGGAGAGAGGTGTGAGTGGGGGTGATGAGAGCCCGCCAATAGATCCCCTGATGGATGTCCAGATCCCGGTTGAGGGGGGACTGGGAGGACTACAGGAGAATCAGTACCTTCTGACACACACTGATGACTCTGGCTGCGTCATGATCATTCCCTGGGATGTCTCATTGACTGGGGAGAGTGAGGATGGTGATGAGGATGGGGAATGGGGACAACAGGACTTGAAGGTGGTGAAGGACAACCATGGTGAGAGCATTCCAGTTGTCACAATAAAGGTGCCAAAACAGGAGACCATCACAGAGCCTAGTATGGACTCCCTCAACCCCAGACTAAAACTCAGCACATCCATGAAGTCTGAAAGAGGCAAGACCAAAGCACAAGCAGTCACAGATGTGAGAATGAGCAACATTGTTGGTAGCTTGAACACTTTGGACATCAAAGGAGTGACAGATGGAGGAATGCCCACAAACATCCTTCAAAGTAAAAATTTTGTCAAGCCACTATCAGAGTCAATTCAGGTAATTGCATCAAATGAACCTGTTGATGAGAGTGTCCCAAGCACATCGAACTTTGTTCTTCCAGAAGGTTACATCATGGACAATAATGGTAGTGTCATCCAGCTCACGAATAATGTTTTGGACACCAGTTTATTGCTTCGCCAGATGGGCCAGGCTGTGGGCGAGGCTCCAGAAGTAACCATTAACAAAATTTCCAGCAGTGTTTATTCCCTCATGAGTCAAGGGAGTGATGGTCAGGATGGGGAGGCATTTGTCATTACAACCCACGACGATGATGATGATGATGATGATGATGATGTTGATGAAGATGATGATGATGATGATGATGATGATGATGATGATGGTGGTGATGATGATGATGGTGGTGGTGGTGGTGGTGGTGGTGGTGGTGGTGGTGGTGGTGGTGGTGGTGGTGGTGGTGGTGGTGGTGGTGGTGGGGGTAGTGGTGGTGGTGGCATTAGAGGTGATGATGATGGTGTGGTTGATGTTCATGGGACACCAGATGTTGGAGTGATGGGTGTGGACCTGCAGCTGGGGGAGGAGGAGGATCGGCAGTCATCACTGGTCCTTATAGTCAATGCTGAGGACTTAGATGGTACCTGAGAGGCAGTTAGTCTTCTAGCACAGCCTTGTCTAGTCTAACTTCAATTAAGTTAAGCTGGATTAATCTAACCTAACTTAACCTAGTATGTCACTGCAGCCTGTGACAGCCCAGCCTAGTGAAACCCAACTTAACAACCTAATGCAACCAAGCCCAACCCAGTCACCAACCTAACCTAGCTTGACCCAGCCCAACACAGTTTACCCTGAAATGACCTGATGCCCTAATCCAGTTAGGCCACCCTCACTTGTGCTAACTGTTTTTCATAGCATATTTCCTTCAGTACAGTGACAGTTTTCTTTCTAATAATACATGATCCCATGAGATTATTTGATTTAGCTTAGTTGAGACTTCTGATAGTGGAGGGAGTAGAAACCATCTCTTCCAGTCTGTTCAGTAATATGTTTATGCTTTTAACACTTTCAGTCCCATAACATATTTTGAATTTTATTCCTGCTGTCTCTGTATGTTCTTATTCAGCTTTGGAGATGTTTTTCAAACTTGAGAGGTTAGAATAGTCTTCGTTTGCCCATTCACTACAAGAGGTCTTCCAAAAGCTTTATCATCATCATCATCATTCAATCCTGCCTTGCCCCATGAGGAGTGTAAGAGCCCAGGGCTTGGCAAATTGGTCCTGACATTTAAGATGAGAGTGGCCAGCCTCATTCATCCCTGAGTGACTTCAGATGAGCAGTAAACCCCAACCACTCCTTGGATGTAAATCTGCTTAGGCTCAGTCCAACTGAAGCACCTTAATTACAAACTAAATCACCAGATGTCATAATTTGGTTATATGGTTACCACCCAGCATAGTAAATGGTTTCATGGTATTCAGGAAACCATTTGGCTTGTCAAACAGTGTAGAGTCACCCATAGACAGAATGAAGAGTAAAGGAAGAAGGAAAGGAAGACAGAAGAGAAAGGAAGGAGAGAAGGAAGAGAGGAAAGGGCAGGCACCCGAGAGCAGCACTGCATCGGGTGAGTGGATGGCGAATGCCCCCACCAACCACTTTCAAAAATAATATTATTAATAATAATAATAATAAAATAATAATAATTACATGAAGGGAGTGTTAATGCCAACTTAAACATATGGATGTGAGACTATGGTGTGGCATGAAAATGAGAAGTCAAGAGTAAGAGCAGTAGAGATGGGACTGCTGAGGAATGTATGTGGATAGGATACGAAATAATGTGATTCGTGAAAGAAGCGGAGTGAGGAAATCTGTGGACACCAGAATTGAAGAGAGTGTACTGGGATGGTATGGTCATGTGGAGAGAATGGATAACAATAGAGTGGTGAAAAAGGTATATCTGAGCAATTTTGAAGGAGGGAGGAGGCATGGAAAGCCAAGGAGAAGGTAGTGAGATGTGGTGGATGAGCGTGTGAGGAAAAGAGGTTTGGAAGTCGGTGAGGCAAGGGAACTGACAAGAGATCAAGCTGGCTGGATGAATGTTGTGAGGAGAAGTGCATGATCAAGGATTTGGCACCCCTTTTAACGTGGCAGCGTCTGGACTGATTCTATCGGATACTTTTATGTGAAGTTACAGAACGTGATGAATGTTTCTGGTGTATCCGATAGAGCCAGGATTCCGGGGGCTTGAATGATGAGTGAATGGAAGCATGGCCCATTGGATTGGGCAAATTTGGGCTGTCTGGATGTTGCTGCTACTCATCCTGCCCTATGGTGGGAAAGGAGGTCTGGACGATGATGATGATGATGATGATGATAAATAATAATAATAATAATAATAATAATAATAATAATAATAATAATAATAATAATAATGATAATAATACTCTAATAATAATAATGAAGTAATAATACATTTTTTATTTCTCAAAAGTACCAGTTTCCAATAGGGAATTTACTAGCACCTGATATACTTTGAACATTTTTACAATTTATTCATCCGTTATCCAGTCTTATGTTGCCCCATGAGAATCGTAGGAGCCTGGGGCTAGGCAAGTTGGTCCTGACATTTAAAATGAGGGTGACCAGCCCCACTCATCCCTGAGTGGTATTATGTGAGCAATAAACCACAACCATCTCTTGGATATAAACCTACAGAGGCTCAATCCTATTGGAGCGCCTTTACAATTAATAGTCATAAAAAAGGAAAACCATGATATTCATATGCAAGCTCAGTCAGCACAAGTCGCACTAGTTTAAACCCTATAATTGTCTGTCTCAATTCCTTTCCTCAGATAAACTGAAGGTAAGAATATAATGTATTAAATACTGTAATTTGTGGTAGGTGGTGGCGACCATCATCCACTCACTTGATGTAGTGCTGCCTACTTCTTCCTTACCCTTTATCATTCTCTTTCTGAGCCTGCCCTCCTCTCTTCCTATTTCTCCCATCTTTCCTGTCACTTCTTATTGCTTTTCTTTCTTTTATAGGTGGCTTTACATTGAGTGACAAGCCAAATGGTTTCCTGTAAACCAAGAAACCATTTACAACGCTGGGTGGTAACCATATAACCAAACCATACGTGCTCCCTACGTGTCAACAAATGGGTTGGTGGAGGGTTAGTGCCCCTCTCTGTAAAACAAATAACTCAGAGTCAAATGGCCACCCCTTACGGGATTATGGCGTGTCTGGCAATAGATAGATAGATAGAAATACTGTAATTCATTAACTAAAGGGGACAGCTAAGCACCTTATGTAGTCTAGTCAGGAAATGTTTGCAGTTAAAGTTCATGGATCATATTTGTGAAGTATCGTAGCCATTTTATAGGGAAAATAAATTTCTAAGTTTTTTTTTTTTTTTTTTAATATTCCCTCACATTTCATTGCCAAGTATTCACTAGCTTTATGAATGAAGACAGACCATATTAAAGCAGTAGTTTATACAGTCTTATTTCTCAAGAGTTTCCAGAAATTGTTGAAAGTAATTAATTGGTTTCAGTTCTTAGTTTTCTCTCCAGTCCTTTAAAAACATCAGCTGTACCATGGCCAACTCCAGTATGGGGGATTCCTTAATAGGAAGCATGGCATAATTTGATGTTATCTGATTTCTTGTGCACAACTTCAGTCAAAGAGAGTTTGTAAATACTGCTCCTAAAGTATAATTTTTCAGCTTATGGTTACTTGTCACAAGCCTGGTTATACTATTAAAGTAATTCTGATATATCTAGTCTGGAAACTGTGGAGTTAGATGTCACTGAGCTTGATGATAAGAGACTGGTTTCAGTTAGGGCAGGTTAAGTTAGTTTGGTACATGAAGTATTAGTGTAAGAAGCTCCTCACATATTGGCACATGTCAAAATAATTATTATGTTATTTGTTGTTAAAGGAATATGACATTTATTGGTAGCTTGTTCAATAAAGATTTATTTTTTTTTGCATTAATTTATCATTTGCTGCATAAATAGCTTTGGTATTACTTTTCATTTTTGGTTTCAAAGGCTCCAACATGCTTGCATGCATTGGCCTTGGTCACCTAATGGCGGCTCTCCATGCTGCTCGATCTCTGGCAGCTTCCCTATTCAGTCCCTTGTCCTTGAGGCCATGCTCAATGACCTTATCCTAGGTCTGTTTTGGTCTACCTCTCTCAACCCTACCCCTAACGTTAACACTTCTCGAATCCCCCATCTTTTTCACGTGCCCAAACCAACTCAGTCTACCCCTCATCATCACAACACCAATTAATTTAAGTCCCATCCTTCCTCCCAGCTCTTCAATCGCAAATCTAACCCCCTCCAGGCCTCATATTTAAGAATGCACTATACATCCATCTAATCACTGTCATTTCTGTAAGTTTGAGCCTATGAATATCCTCTTCCTTTGCTGCCCAGGTCTCACAACCATGCACCATTACACTTCTAACACATGCTGCATACAAAGATCCCATAGCATGGAGGGAGAGCCCTCTCCATGTCAGATGAGAAACAACAGCTCCCTTAACTTCCTCCAACCATTCCTTACCCTAGCCGCAGAGCTAGCTCTATCCCCACCTTCAGCACATAACATGTCCTCCAAATAACAAAATCTCAACACACTGAAGAGGCCCTCCAACAAGATCAATCCTTTCATGCATGACAGTCTATATATGCTCTCCCCAACACATCACACACAAGAAATCAGTATCATTTCACAGCCTACCTCTAATACCACTACATATCTTATGGACCCATTTATCACTAACACTGCAAAAGATAAAGTTACTTTCCACACCCTTGTGGCAAAATGCACATGACCACACTCCCTCTGCTTTGACAGTAGCACCACGAGCCCAAGGTATCATCTCATTTACTAAACCCTTTGTGCCCCATTCTGTCTCTCCATATCCTAAATCTTTCCTTTACATCACTTTCATTCTCTGCAGTCAGCACTAAGCTATCTGCATGTAACATCTCCCATGGGAGTCCATATCTCAAGCTATGTGAGAGAGCTTCAACACATAATAAACAATAAGGAGCCCATCACTGACCCCTGCTGCACACAAATATTCATGGAAAACTCATCTCTCAAATTTCCATCCATTTTCATCTGGGCATGAGCACCCACAAACATAACTTTAACCACTCGAACTAGCCACGTGATACCAAGATTTCTCATTGCTTGCTTCACCACCTCCCTAGGTGCTCTGTAAAAGACCTCCAAATAAACAATAACACAGTACAGCTCCCTCTTCTTTCATATATATACTTTATATATATATATACTGACATGCAGAGCCTCAACACATGGCGAATTACCGAAGCTCCACATCAACCTTACCTGGGCAAGACACCCACCCCAGGAGGAGATACCCAGGGAGCGGAAATAAGCGGCACGGGCTCCGTACCAGATGGGCACACCTGCGTCTCTCTCGCACTCAGGTAACCTGCCGCCTAGGTAGCAGTCACGGTGAATTACATCTCCACCGGATCAGACGTTGCCAGGTTCAGGGTGGGGCTACTCCTCTAGCCCCAGACAGCACCCCGGAGTCGGCCACCAACCGCCCACTTGTTGCTTCCCTCCCTCAGCCATACCGGGTGACGGCCACCTTGCCGCATGTGGGGAGGAGACGGCCACCTTGCTGCCCTCGCTATAACTCCACAAAAGGAGGTAGAGTGACGGCCACCTTGCCGCACACGGGGAGGAGACGGACACCAGCCACCCTCGCTATAGCTCCACAAAAGGAGGTATAGTGACGGCCACCTTGCCACACTCACTCACACCGAGTGACGGCCACCTTGCTGCAAGCAGGGAGGAGATGGACACCAACTGCCCTCGCTCTAACTCCACAAAAGGAGGAATAGTGACGGCCACCTTGCCGCACTCACTTACACCGGGTGACGGCCACCTTTCAGCACATGGGGAGGAGACGGACACCAGCCGCCCTTGCTCTAACTCCATAAAAGGAGGAATGGTGACGGCCACCTTGCCGCAACTGGGAGACGGCCACCCTGCCACTCCACTAAAAGACCAAAAAGAAAGGGTTACAGCAAGTGCCCTCTCCCTCTCTCCCCACAAAGATGTCCTCCCCCTCGACCAGCAGTTGGAGGACGCCTGGCAAGGACCCCTTGTGTCCGGAGTCTTAGCCCTCTCCCTTGACCCTCGGCAGCCCCAGCCCCTGTCGGACTCTGCCGCCCCGAGCTGCTGCAGCCCTCACCTGACAGAGGCTCAGCAGCGAGACCGCAGCCCCAGGACCAGCCGAGGCATCCCTAGGACTCCGGGGTGAGATCTCCCTAGCCCCAGGCGACGACTGCTTTGTTGGCAGGGTAAAGGCGGGCAAGTGCGTCTACTCTCCCTGTTTGGGCCCAGCCCCTAGGCCCAAGCCCCGTCCTCAAGTGGAAGGACACATCCCCAACCACAGCCCTCCCATCACTCCTGGACGAGACAACGATGGGTCGGCCTCCTGATGCAGGCCCCGGAAGTCCTGGCGACCCTAGGGCCTCCTGACGCAGGCCCTGGAAGTCCTGGCGACCCTAGGGCCTCCTGACGCAGGCCCCGGAAGTCCTGGCAACCCTAGGGCCTCCTGACGCAGGATGCTGACCTGGGCCCTCCACTACTACTGGGCTCTATACTGCAGCAGCTCCAGTCACACCCTCCTGTTGCCAAGTCCTCTGGCCCTGTCTATCTGTGTGACATTATTTCCTTGTAAAGTGTGCCATACATATTGTACCAGACTGTAATTTGTGGTAATATACATGTTAGATTGTTCCCCTGTGTTTTATCCCCTGTTTCCACTGAACGCCTTAAAAGAGCCCACCCGGCCTAGAAAGAGAACCTCACTCCGTGCTCCGTGTCCAAGGGATGAGAAGTCGCACCCTTAAACACGCAGCATAACACTGGTGGCCAGCGGTGGTTCTTGATTCGGTGAGTGACGACAGGGGAACAAGGGAAACTTCGGCAAAATGGCAACGAGGCCACATATCCAGATACCCAAATTCGAACCTGAACAATATGACATCCACACATACATGGAAATAGTAAAACCACTGCTTGACATAGCCTCCGAGACAGACAGACAGAAAATAGCAGTAACGCTACCACTTCTGGGCAAAGCAGTAGCCACAGTTGCATCCATGATTGTCCTGGAGATAACACTGGCAGAATTCACCAAACTTACGACGCAGGCAGTCACCCCCTCGCTAGGGAAAGTCGTAGCGTTAGCACAGCTCGATTCCCTCACCTATGACGGAAACCTTGACGATACACTCGTCCAAGCACAGCGACTTGTCACCGCTGCATACCCGGAATGCAACAAGGAAACTCGGGAGCAACATGTTTTTAATTCCCTGGTCAGGATTCTCCCCTGTGCTGTCAGGGAGCATTTTACAATCCACGAGCCTACGGGAAACTTGGATCAAGATATCCAAACCACACATCACCTCCTGGCTGCCCGTACTACCCCACAGCAGATTGGCGCCATAAGCAGATTCCCCACACAGAAACCAGTGCCAACACGCCCCTCTCGCCCACCTCCAGTCCAGCCAAGCCCTCCACCAATGCCCTCCATCCCCAAGGCCCACCCCTCACGCAAGTGTCCTGACACACGAGACACCAATTGAATTTCCATCAACCCATGGGAGGTCACTGTCTGTAAAAATGAATGCCCCCTCCACGGCATCAGGGAACAACTGAAAGCAGCTTGGAGGAAATCTACCATGCAGGGATGCCGTAAGATTTCAGTCCTGGAGGATGAGGGCGCCGTCGCCACGGACAACCACTTAGACCCCGGGGAAACAGAGCCCAAAGACAACGATACACCACAGCAGCTGGATTTTTAGGACCACCCCTGCACCTCCCCATGGTGGCGGGGGCCACTGCACAGAAATACCGCCCCCTAGTCTACAACAAGATGAGACTGAACGGGGTAAAGGCAAGGCTGTTAGTCGATATGGGAGCGGCTAGATCCTGCCTGTACAGTCATTTCTACTCCCATCACTGCTCGACCCTTGGCCCGCTTTTCCCAACCTCAGCTCACCTTTTGGACATGGAGGATGGCCCCCTGCCCATACGTGGGGGATGGCCTGTCAAGGGAAATTTAGGTATTTCAAAGGGATAATGATATTGTATAATCGAGTATACAATGTATAGCTATGTGTGCATGAATTACTATCGAGTCATTTACTAAGAGAGAATAGACTCGTGAAATCAAGCAGCGATTTCACTTTATGCTGGCTCACTTCGCCAATTCTCTAGAGTCGAGAATTTACAGACTTTCTCAACGGTACACAGCAGAGACTAGATGCTCAAGTAGGCTGTAATATTGTACCGTTGGCCCCTGAGAAAGTTAGTTTCTCCCCTTAACAACCAAAAATGATAATAATCAAGATAAACAGGATCTTGGCTGAGCCAAACTCCTAGCTAGCACAACGGATTTAAGGATTAATGCCAAAAGCTGGCCTAAGTACAACAGTCGTGATTTAATACAAAGAGTTGTGCTAACGTGGAGTAGCAAAACTATATTAGATAAGTGGGAAAATTAAACACGACTGTTACATTTAACAAAGCTCAAGAAAACGAACTGTAAATTTATTAAATACAAGCAAATAAATTTACGTTACATGACTCCAATTCAAATCAAAGGAAGGGAAATGCACTCACTCACTCAGACAAACAGCTAAATATCTCAAAAGCTTAAGCCTAGGAAAACAAGAAAATACTAATCGGTATGGATGAGACAGAGCTGCTGCGATGATCACCAAGGATTGGTGGGAGCTTTTGGGACACACGCCAACACAAGCCGAGATCTGAAATCGCTAAGAAATCACTCAAGCCTTTAGAGGCATACCGCAGCGCGCCGTGTCTACAGACAGACTGAGCTCTCATTTGAATACATAGCGTGATGAGCGCGGGAAGAGGGCGCGGCCAGCGTGTAACGGCTCAGAGCGGAACCGACAATTCAAAAATTATCGCTCAGAGGAACGCACCGCCCGCACATAAAAACAATTACTCGCGGTAGAATGACGAAAGTTTTGACAACTTGAGCGAATACAAGCACGCGAGCGGACGGTTTGAGAGAATGAGCGAACCTCGTACATTTCATAATAATTCGTTCCTCCCGCAAAACCACTCGATGTCACGATTTACTTAACATGATCTTACGATGTAGAAAATCCGTGACATTATGCCCCTGAAAAAATTCAAATTTTACTCTAGTAAAATTTGACATTATATACAGTATATATATACATCCTAGCTCAGTCACACAAGATTCACACTGTGGTGTGTGTACTATCCTGTTACAGGAGAAAAACATTGTCGCCTGTGAGCGTAAAAACCTCGTATTTACGTTAAGAAAAGCAAGCTTGAGGGAAAAACTCCGAGACGACAATGAAAAATCCTGTACTCAGGTCAAACTGAGCGAAAGTTCGCTACATTTACATTGACAACTAATTGTTATGTAGCGTGGTGTATGTGATACACGGTGTAGGTGTGACAGTTGTAGTGTAACTGTACCTACGTGTAAAGCAATAATAATAATACATGTTAATGCAATAATAAAGGCGACGAGGGCAGAGGAGATGAAGTGCCAGCGTGCAGCAGACAATCAATGGTCCTGGACATCTTCTTCACCCAACAACTGTACCTGTGGGATGAGTCAAGGTGGAGTATCAATAGTGTCAATGAAAGGATTTACACTAAATTACAATTTCATCCACCCAGCAATCAATCCATACACAAAAGAAAGTACTCTGTAGCTGAAAGTCAGTTAACAGCAAGTTTTGTACGTATGTCGCCATTATTTCCTTAATAGTTGCCTTTTTAAACCTACACTTACGCCTAATAAAGGGCTCGTCGTCGGTGCCCTCGGCTGGGATCGCCGCGACTACCCGCCTGTCATCAGTGTCCTCGGTTGGGTTCACCGTGACTGCACACTTATAGCTATACTTATCATTACAAAGGGCTCGTCACTGCGACTGCCCGTTTGTCCTCGGTGTCCTCGGTTGGGTTCACCGTGACTGCACACTTATAGCTATACTTATCATTACAAAGGGCTTGTCACCTCGACTGCCCGTTTGTCATCGGTGTCCTCGGTTGGGTTCACCGTGACTGCTCGCTATAACTATACACTTATAGCTAGTAAAGACAGTCGAGAATCCCTATGCAAACTTGGGCAGGTCACATTTTAACACCCTGCATGGGTGTGAACACTCATGTGGCTTCTGTGTAATCTCCGGGAATCCTCAGGGAGGCCCACAGCTCGAGATACACCACAAGGTAATTCAAACACAGCCTCAGATCGCCTCTGCGGGGTCTCGGACTTCCCCCTTTAACCTACCTTAATCTACGGTACATACAATATGCACAAGCCCTACGCTTACGACTAATAAGGGCTTGTCGTCGGTGTCCTCGGTTGGGATTGCCGAGAATGTGCACTTATGAGCTACAATACATATGTATGTACAGACCCCAGACATATTACGTCCTGTGGGGCCAACAAGCGAGACGTGGGGTCTTAGCAGCATAGTACTGACTGGGAACCAAACTAGTTCTTGGATTGCTCAAATCTCTTAGAACACAGTCTTAGGGAACCCAGTGTACAACAGATACTCACATTACCACTGCCCTCTCTCACACGACTCAGAGATTATGGGCGTGGATTCAAACGGTGCAGGAAGGAAACTTTCCTGAATGGTGGT
>JAGKTI010002325.1:54728-68610 GCA_018397915.1 Birgus latro | reverse complement strand
GAAAGTGCTGGAAGAGTTTATGGGATGTACTGTACGGTGATTTGGCCATGTGTAGGGAGAAAGAGAGAGAGAGAGAGAGAGAGAGAGAGAGAGAGAGAGAGAGAGAGAGTCCAAAAACAACGAATAATAAGGAATGCGGGAATAGTGAAATAAAAATTGAGAAGACAGATGGGTGATGATTTTTATAAAACGAGACTCTGAAAAGGGAAAATAATAATAATAAAAAAAGAGGACAGCGAGTTAATGAGCAAAGAATGTGAGTAAAACTTAGACCCTGCGTTGTGGAAGTGACGGTGAGGGATGGTGAGAGAGTGAGCGAGCGAGACATGGATAAGAGAGAGAGAATAATACAGTGAGGTGGAGAGAATGGAGAGGGTGACCGAGGATGAGGTGGATGGACGGCGGGGAGAGGTATGTGAAAGAGGGTAGTGTGAGACGGAGGGACGGCATCCTAATGGCGAAAGACAGAGTGATATGGAGGCAACATGTTCTTATCAACCCGCTCCAGGATCAAGGCGTCCGGCTATAAAGAAACATATAGGCAAAAAATGCGCTCGAGTATAAACTTACAATTTCATATCACACGTAAATATTCAGGTATTATTTATTTAGTTAAAGAAATGCTTATTCGACATTATTTGCCGATGTTTCGTGAAGATATATTAAACGTTTTCAAATAGAACAACATTGTGGTACCTCAGCAATTGCATCATCATCGCATTTATCATCCTGACCCTAGTTTCTGTTAATCCATCTGTTGTCAGCGCCTTAGTCCAGTATGGGGTGACTGTAAACAAATTGCCTCCAATAACCCTGTCCTCTGTCACATTTGGCTGCTATCCCTCCCAGCTCACACCACCCTCTCTCATATTCCTATCCACTCCCTCCCTACGTCTTATCCTTGGTCTACCCTTTCTCTCCCTCTCTATCTCACTCACATAAACTCTTCTTGTCAGTGTCTCATTCTCCCGTCCTCTCCACTTGGCCAAACTGTTTCAAAGTATTTCTCTTGACATTTTCAGTCACATCCACATCAACGTCACGACACTTTTTTACTTTCTCATTTGTCTGTCTCTCCATATAATTTCACATTCTCCTCTCAGACAACTCATTTCCACTGCGCTTGCTTTTAATTTGTGTCCATTCAGCAGAGTCCAAGCTTCATTTCCGTATGTTACAGTTGGGATCACAATACTGTCATGCATCAACTTTTAATTTCCGTGCTCACTTTTCTATTCCTTATCACAGTTCTCAGTGAACCAGCAACCATCCTCCTATACCATTTCAAGCACTCCCTCCTCCAGACTTCTTTCCCTGTTCATCACACTTCTTACTTACATGAAGGAATTCGCCTTCTCCATTTCCTCACCATCCAGCCTCACTGTGAATGCTGTGACTTTATTCCTTTCGAAGTCCATAACTTTACTCTTCCTAATTCCAACCAATAAGTAATATAGACAAAATTACAACACGACTAAAAAAAAAAACTTTAAGTGCCATTTTTAAATTTTTTTTTTTTTTTTTTTTTTTTTTTTTTTTTTTTTATCGTACCAGCTAAAAAAAAAAAAAAAAAAAAAAATCCTCATTAATTTTTCTTTTCTGCAAGACGCTTCAAGAATACACTTGGAATAATATTAACTCCATCATTAGCGGTACCAGACGATTTTATTCAGCTTAAGAGAGTCTTTTCGAAACAGAAGTATAGCCTGCATTTTCAGTCACGGGGCGCTCTGAAAAAATAACACGATATTGAAAGGAGTACAGTTTAAGCAGAATAACAACCTTCTCTTATTCTGGCTTAGTCAACAGAGGAAGCATCGACTTTCTGCGTTCGATGTAACTGCACCTTTGATGTGTTTGGCAAAAGAGCCTCGCTAAACATTAAGGCTGATCCCTAATGCACGCTAATGAGTGAATTAACAGAATAAATTTTTCAGGCTACCCTTCACCTCGAGTCCAACTTGCTTTTCTGTTTTATACTACATACATACTTGCTTGCCTGTTTATTCAGATGTTTACCCAATTACTTGCTTGCTTACTTATTTGCTTTCCTGCCTGCTTGCTTGCTTACTTGCTTGCTTGCTTGCGTTCATACTTATTTACTTAATTCCTTTCTTACTTGCTTTCTTCATTACTTGCCTGCCTGCTTGCTTCCATGCTTACTTTCTTGCTTACTTACATACTTGCTTGCTTGCTTACTAACTCTCACTCACCTGCTTTGTTACCAAATTAACTACTTTTTCAATTTACTTACCAACTTAGCTACTTACTTGCTTACTTACCCACTTATTTGCCTGCTTTCTTAACTACTTATTTAACGTTGTAATCCCCACTTCCCAGTATGACATTAAAAAAGGACCAGGAGTAAAGAAAAGGCCAAACTAATACAAAAATTCCCAGAGAAATGAACCAGACATCTATCCATACATTATACATCCATCCATACATTATACAGCCATCCATACATTATACAGTCATCCATACATTATACATCCATACACACCGTTTCCCCTTCCCTCATCATTTTCTATAACTATTTCTCCCTTGATTCACCTCTTCAAGATAGTGACGTCAGATTTTAGTATGGCCTTCCTGCCTCAAGACGATTTTATGCCCCTTCAAAAAGAATCTCTTGTATTCGAAGCATTGACACTTTGAACCTGGGGATGTCTTTTCGTTCATTTTCTCGCCCTTTTCAGATGATCTTATTCAGCTTAGGAGAGACTGAATGGGAAGGCTTATTTACATATCACTAATGAGCCTCATCAGAACGGGAGGCCTTTCCGCAGATGAATAAAATCGTCTGGTAAAAGCAAGAGTTAATAAGGAAGTCTCCCGGATTCGATGCTTTAGTGAAGGATGAATCTCTCAGTTCGAACAGTCTCTTTTTAGATGAGCAAAATTTTCTCGAGATAGCAAGTATAAAAGTAAAAAAAGACGTCCTTGGTCCGAAGTGGTCAAGTAAAGAGAGAGAGAGAGGGGGGGGAGAGAGAGAGAACAATAGATATCCTTAGTGACAGAACGATTACTTAGGAAAGGATGAGGTATGGGGAGGGGGAGGGGATGGAGGGATGGTTGTAGGGGGAGGAGAAGGTGGGATGGTGGTAAGGGGAGGAGTTGAAGAAAGGGAGTGGAAACCAGAGGGGGAGGGGGAGAAGGAGAGGGACAGGGAGGGAATCTGAAACATACCGGGTGGATGGAGGGAGGGGGGGGGAGAAAGGAGGATATGGAGTAGCTAAGTAGGGAGCTTTTACGAAGGGGAGAGACAAGATTTAAAAAAAAGGAAGGCGGAGCTGCAAGGGATGATGAAAAAGAACGAAGGTAGATGAAAGAAGAAAAGGAGGAGGAAAGGGATGATGTCATTACAGTAAGAGAGAGGAGACAGAAGAAGAGAGGAGAGAAAACAGGAGAGGAGATAGAACAAGAATTTAGCGAAGAAAGTACAAGAAGAAAGAGTTAAAATAGAAACAGTAAGAAATTGGTGATAAGACAGATGGAGAATTGACGCACAAAAATAAGAGGAAAGAGAATTAAAGAGGTGAAGGACGAAAGAGGCAAGGAAAATAGGAGAAATAAAAGTTGTGAATGAGTGACAAGATCAACAAAATAGGGACGTAGGAGAGAAGGAGAAGAAAGAAAGACAGGAAGTGGACAGGAGAAAAACAGAGGAGAAATAAGCAATAGAAAATAGGAAGGAAATAAAGTCAGGGAAAAGGAAAGGAAAAAAAAAAGCTTGAAAGGCAAGGAGGAGAGCAGAAGGAGGAAAAACAGGAGAAAGATTAACTACGGGATGTCAAGAGAAGGAGTGAGAGAATAACTGAAGAGGAAAGGAATACGAGAGCAGAGAGAACAGGAGAGGATAGAATAATAAGAAGGGACAAGACGAGAAGAAAGAGGGAAGTATAGACGTGAGTGATCAGATGGTGTGAGAAGGAAAACCGTACGGAGAGAGAGAGAGGGGGGGGGGGACGCACAGTATATGCGTGTATTTGAGAGAAGTCACGTGTCTATGTGGTGCAAGATAGGGATGAAATGCAAGGTGCCAGGCGAGGGTTTTAAAGAGGGCGTAGAATGAAAGAAAGGAACGTATGGCAGGGGAAATGGGTACAAATGATAGGGAAAATGCGCGTGAAGGGTAGCGGAAATGGGCTTAGCTAAGAGGAAATAGGGAAGAAGAAATAGACGTATAGTGGGGAAATAGGCGAGGAAAAAAAAAAAAAAGGGAAACGGGCGTAGGAAGAGAGAGATAACGTAGAGGCAGAGGAATTGCGCATAGGGAAAGAAAATGGGTGTAGGGCAAGGAAAATGGTCGTAAGGCAGGTATACGTAGAGCAAATAAAATGGGCGTCGAGGCAGGGGGAAATGGGCAAGAAGGAAAGGTGAAAGAAGAAGTAGGGCGGGGGAAATTGGTGTAGGGTAAAGATATGGGCACGGGGAGAAAACTGAAGGACAGGGAGTACAAGAACATAAGAAAATGAGGTGCCGGGCGAGCTATAGCTATGGATACGTCAAGGGGTGATGGACAGCGAGGAAGAGCAGTGAAAAGGGTTGCTAGGAGAGAGGGGGATTGAGGCAGGGATGATGGAAGGGAAATTAACCGTGGATGTTGGAAGGTAAGGGAAGGATATTATGAGAGAAGCTACTGACGGTGAAGGGAGATGAGGAAACTTGACGGAAGTGTGATGAAAAGGGGAATGAAATAAGGGAAAACAGGCTGTAAGGAAAGTCAGATAGCACAAGAAATAATGGTAATGGGTAGGGATAAGGATAAGGTGAGTAGGAAGATGAAGAGAGATGTGTCAGCTAAGATGAGATGGACGGTGAAAAATACTGCGAGGGATGTAGGTAGTAAGGGATGAGCAGAGGGATAAGAGAGGAAATGATAGGGAAATGAGGGGAAGGATATGGACAGTAGGAGGTGGAGGAATGGATGAACAGAGGTAGGTAGGTGTAGATGGACAGGATAAAATGGTGCAAGGTAAGGAAAGGAAAGGAATAATAATTAAGGAGAGGATATTTATATAGTAAAGGAAGGCTGAGGGGAGAAGTGTATGGTAAGGACTTGTTAGAGGAGAAAATGAAGATGCAAGGGAAGAGACAAAATGTATGGGGAAGGAAAAAGGCTTAAGGAATGAACGAGACATAGGAAGGGAGGGAAAATGGAGACAAGGAAGCATAGACAGTATGAAAGAAAGGAGACAGAGGGCATACCTGTAGGGAGTATATTGCAGAGAGGAGGAAGGAGAGAGAAATAAGGAGGCATCGAAGGGAGAGAGGGAGAGGAATAAAGGGCCAGAGAGTAGGGGAAAAGAAGGAGTGAGGGGCAACTGAGCATAAAGAAGGCGAGAGAAATGGGAGGGAAAGGAGTACAAAGGAGGCACATATGAAGCTAATCGGAAGCGAGAGAGGTAAAGGAACATGGAGGAAGAAAAGAGAGAAGAGGAGCAAGGGTACGAAGAGAGAGAGAGAGGGAGGGAGAGAGAGAAGAGTGAAGGAATGGAGGGAAGTAGCGCAACTAGACAGATGAGGAAGAAGGTAAAGAGGAGGGACAAGGGAACACGAAAAAAGAAAAGGAAGGGGAGAAAAGGAGACAAAGAGAAGAGATAGAAGGAAGGCGAGAGGGGCAAGGAAACATAGAAAAGACACGAGGAAGAACAGCAAGGAAACACAGAGAAGGGAGAGGGGTAAATGAGCATAGAAACAAGTGGAGAAAGGGAAAGAGGGAAAAGAAAGAGACACTGAACAATTAAGAGGAGACAGCCAAAAGAGCGTGAGGAAGATCAAGGAGAGAGGCAAAGAAGCATGAAGAGAAGGTACAGAAGGGAGAAAAAGGGAAAAGAAATAGGCATAGAGGGGGGATAATGGCATACGGGTAACATGGAGAGGGAAGGAGAGAAGAAGACATAAAATAGGGAAGAAGGAAGGCGAGAAGGGAAAAGGAAGCACAGAGCAAAGTGATGAAGTGGGGGCTAGAAGGGAGAGAGGGGAGGGTGCCAGGGAGCATTACAGGAGCAGAGGCAGGGAGAAGAATGTGGCAGTCTGTCTTTCCGCTCCCTCGCCTAACCCTCCCACTCTGTCTCTGTGTACCGCGTCCGATAATGGTTATAGAGAAAGTGTGCTCTCTCTCTCTCTCTCTCTCTCTCTCTCTCTCTCTCTCTCTCTCTCTCTCTCTCTCTCTCTCTCTCTCTCAAATAGTTATTTCGATATCTAATGAAGAATATTCTTAAAACAATTCCTTTCAGCCATTTCTTAAACTTTTTTATACACGACTTATCTCTTATTTCTTTGGAAGCAGCCCATTTCTTATTCATATGTACCGATTCTGCCCATAACATAGTCAGTCCGTTCCCTGAGATCCAGTAGTCGATGTTTTCAGAGCAAAACAACAGTACAAGTTACCGCATTCGGAAGCACAAGAGTTATAAATGGTTGAACTGCATGGATGAAGTTTCGAAGAAGATTTGAAAAGAAATCATGTTTGTTTTCCCGTGTTTATTTTGAGAGTCAGCAGGATGGCTCCAGTCCGCAGGTGTGTACAAAGGACTTGTTTGGGATTGTATCCTCTGTTGGAAAGGAAAAATTATTGAAGATTTAAAAGCGCCTTACAAATAATCATCATTTCTCTGCCGTAACACAGATTTTTTTTTTTTTAATTTTTAGGAAGAAGTTACATGGAAAGGTTTAGCATTCTCCTTTCCCCTGTTCTTTCTGTAAAACAAAATAACTTAAGATAATCTTCCCATAGTTGTTGTTATTGTCGTTGTCGTTGTTGTAGTTGTTGTTGTTACTGTTGTCGTTGTTGTTGTTTAATCCCTTATGTCTGTCCGAGCAGACATGTCGACCACAGGTTAGTAGCTACTTCTGTGGGGTCATCCTGCAGTTACTCTACAATTACAGCACCTGACTAGTGTGGCTGTCATTACCAGTTATACTACAGGCGGGTCATGTTTGTTTACATTTGTTTCGTCGAATTCATTATCTGAGCACTTCAGTTACCGTAGTTAGTGTGTGAGGTGGCATGCTCGCTGTAAGTTGTTAGTGAACTGCTAGAAAGACAGCTTTGTGCTACTGACTCGTGACCCAGAAAATGTGCAGAATGGCACCCACGACTGTACTTGACCACACTGCATAACCATACTAAAGTGGTACGAAAGAAATTCATCCAGTTACATGATTATACAAAACAAAATGGTATTTTTTCCTTGAGATGTAAGGCATTAAAGCTCCTGAATAGAACACATCTTTACGGTATTGAAACTAGAGCGGTTTGATGCTGTGATAACTGGAAGTGTTTGGAGTGGTATGCTTGCTCCAGGAACAAAAAATGCTTTACTGCATTCACTGTACTGATTCACTAGATCTAGCATCGTCTTACAGAATTACTCTTGAAACTAGTTTCACATAAAACTTCAGGTAAAAGTAGGATTCACTTTATTATCTTGATCTTTAGTTTTTTTTCAGCATTCTTCGGTGTAACTAGTTCTGCCTAGGTAATACTCGTTGTACCTAGTTTTTCGGTTTTGTCTAGTTTAAGCTAGTTTTGACGAATTCCGAGTTTTGAGTGAAGATGTACAAAAATCTCACCATGAAATTAACTGGTTCAGAACAAAATTCCATTTTCATCCCTGTTAATGACGACGAACTACAAGGTAAAAACTGGTCAAGAATAAAGTCCTTGGTCGTTTCCCAGCACAAGGAGGTTTACCGAGTCTCAATTAAGGTACAACAATGGCTACGCACATATAGCCAAGTACCCGGGAACCCTTACAGCAAATTAGTTTACCGAGAAACTCCACCTGAAGAAAAAAGTAAGGGGTAGCCGAGGACAGGAGACGGAAGGTGGAAGGGTAGGAGAGGTGGGCTGGGAAGAGGAGAGAGTGCGAGAGGTAAGGATGGGATAGGTGGGGAACTGGGTAAGGTGAGAGACAGACATACAGACAGACAGACAGACAGACAGAGAGTTGCTGTGTGTGTGTGTGTGTGTAGTTTGTTTGTGTAGTGGTTGTGTTAGATTGTGTGTGTGTGTAGCCGGGTGGACAATACACATTCACGAGCATGGGAGTGGGGTAATGAGATGTGGATAAGAAGGAGGAGAGATTACAGGAAAAAGAGAGGAGAGGGTGGGAGAGAGCAGTTCAGGGGGAAGAAAGGAGTGTTTCTGTTTGTGTACAACAGAGCTCCTTTCACGCTCACCGAAGAGATGAGGACACGTAGATAAGAGGAGGGAGAAGAGAGTCTAGAGAGGAGAGGAGGAATGCAAAAAGACAAAAGAGGAGTAAAAGAGACAGGAGCAGAGACAAGGCGAAAGGAAAGGAGTGAAAACAGGAGAAGAGAAGAATTGAAGAAGAAAGGGGGTCGGGAAATGTTACAAGAGAAAAAGGGAGGAGGGGAAAGAAATAGGAGGAGAGAGGAGAGGAAGACTGGGAAAGGAGAGGGAAAAAGTGGGACGGGAGGATGGGAGAGGAGAGGAAGAGTGGGAGGGGAGAGGAAAGGAAAAGTGAGAGAGGAGAGGAGACGGTGAATCAGGTATGTGTGTGGGAAGCCGTTCTTATCACTGCAACGATAGAGAATAAGGAAAGTTACCGATAAGGAGAGGACAAAGAGAGCAGAGAGAATGCGCATGGGTAGACATCCGTATCGCTCATAAGAGAGAGAGAGAGACAAAGAGAGAAAGACAGAGACAGAGATAGAGAGGAAGAAAGAGAGAGAGAAGGGGGGTGGAAGGACAAAGGACATTGCCATTTTCATTCTCTGCCGCGAAATGAAAACATGCTATCTACATTACATAAAAGGGCCGCGTTGTTTGTTTGTTTGTCCGTCAGTCACGCCCAAACGAAGGGCCAGAGACCCCCAGACCCATAATTATTCTGAATCAGGGTGATCCATAGATGGTTTTAGGGGGATCAAAATTCAGATCTGGGTCATTTGAAGCCACCGGTAGTTTGTTCCAATTCTTGGTCAGGGCAACGATGGGTACCCCGGCAGCCCAATTTTTGGCATGGAGACTCACATGACCTCCAGTTCGGACATTTGCTACGTGAGGTTGACCTCCGAGATCATTTGAGGTCACTGGTCGGAGGTCATTTGAGGTCACCGGTAATACACGCTCGAACGACTGGACCCAGCAGCCCAATTTTGGGCATGGAGACTCACATGACCTCCAGTTCGGATATAGGCTATGGAAGGTTGACCTCCGAGGTCATTTGAGGTTATCGGTACCGTAATAGTAAACAAGTGCGCACAAATACTGTGCGTTAGTCTACGAAAGCTGAAATAGAAGGTTCCTGGACCTCTTATAATCCCTCTTCAATAGCATAAGAGGTACAGTCACAGAAACAATTATCTTGCCAGCTCCGTCTGAAGAAAATTTACAACTGGCGACATACAGTGAAAACCTCATCTTTACCAGTGCCTCTTTCAGATGCTTCGATTTTTCCGCTATGTGTTCGTCACACTTTGGGAAGATACTTGTGTCTGTGCCTGTGCATGGCAACGCCGGGTACCCCTGCTAGTAACAAATAAGAGATAAAGTGAGAAGTAGGGGAAAACCGCAAAAAAATATATATACAGTATATATAACATAAGCACATTTTTTAAGGACTAAAGTATGGCTTTAAAACAGTCACTCACAGTTTTAAGGAAAAATAAGAGGCAAGCATTTTGAATGATGCCCATAATTATAAAAAAAAATCCCAACATTATCCGTTTCGAAATGTATTAGCCCTCCTTCCTCTTCTCCCTCCTACACTCCCCTGCCCCATTTCTCTCCTCCATTCCTTTCCCCCCTCCTCTCTCCATCCTTCTTCCTTCTCTCTCTCTCTCTCTCACCCTTCTCTCTGCCGCCCCTCCACTTCCTCATTTTCTCCATTTCTCATTCCTTCCTCTTCTATCCCTTGTTCTCTTTTCCTCTCCCCCTTCCTTCTTTCCTGCCTTCCTTTATTTACCTTATCTTTTACCCTTAAAACTAAATATCGTCTCCGTCTTACTTGTTGAAGACAGCCTCGAAATAACTAGTAGGCCTTATTCTGTTTGCTTTCCTTTTACTCCTTTGTACTTCCCCTCTCCAACCTTCCTTTCCCACTCACCTCTTCTCCAATCCCCCTTCCCTCTCCCTCCTTCCTTCCTCTTCTCCTTCTCTTTTCTCCTTCTCCCTTTCCCTCTCTACTCTTTGCGTCCCTCTCACATCATTCCCACTCCACCATCCTTCTCCCTCCTTTCCTATCTCCTTTCTCACCCACCTCCCTTCGTCTCTCCTTTCACTACCTCCTCCCTTCCTCTCTCCGTTTTCTTCTTTCTCCCTTTCTATCTCCATTCTGTCCCCCCTGCCTTCCTCTCTCTTCTCTCTCTCTCTCCCTCCTTCCTTCCTCTCTCCTTTCTCTCCCTCCTCCCTTCCTCCCTTTTGTCTGTCCTCTCCCCTCTTCTTCATCTCTTAGCTAAACACTCCAGGATCTGTGTGCTCTTTCGGCCACTTTGTCTCTTCCTCTCCTTAACCTCCCAGCCATCCCCCTTTTAAACCCTTAATCAGCCTCTTGCACTCACTGTTTGCTTCCATGTTTAGGGCAACCTGTCAAAAATGATGATGACGGTGATGACGATGTTTTGGGTGATGCTAAATTTAGATGATGGTTGGGGCCCAGTTTCGCTTTAGTTTTTAATGACAATTCTTCATATTGTTTTGGATCGTATCTCTCCTCAAATAAATAAAAATGGGGATAGGATAATGATGATAATGACTATGTTACTCGTGATATATATCGTGGTGTGAAGCTACCTCCCTCTGCCATACACCTTCTCACCACGTCATCATTGTATTTCGTTCAACGAGCCCTTCAGCATGTTCACATAGTTTAACATGTCTCACTCATTCATAGGACACGTTAATAGCGCTCTTAGGGGACTAGTTCTGGCCTTCCCTGTATAATAATTGGTGTTTGTATACCGACCACACCACCCCAAGATCGAACTCTTCACTCCTTGTCTGACTGTCATTTCTGGTCGTTAGCTGATGCAAGGGTAAAGTATCCCTCGATCCCATCATTCCCTCAGTTCTTTAGGTAACGCTGAAGATGGAAACGCCTTGTGTGTGTGTGTGTGTGTGTGTGTGTGGAAGATGAGGGTGCCCACCATCCGCTCATTCGATGTAGTACAGTCTTCAAGTGACCGGTGACTAACATGCCAAATTGTTTAAATGTCAGGTGGTTACCATATAACCATACGACAACTGGTGATCTAGTGGGCCACGACACTCACAGAGGATATGGGCCTTAAAAGATTCCATCTATAGCTTAGTTTGGGTTTATAGGTCATAAATACCACTCAAGAGCACGAGGCTGGTTACCCTCACATTAAATGTTGGGTAATGTTAAGCCTGGCCGCTGTTCCTATGTTCCTAATGAAGTCAAAAAAGGACTGGACGATAGACAACTAGATAAACAGGAAGAACCAAAGGCTAGAAACCCGCTAGGAAAGTTGTTCCTTGCAAGAATAAAAACTGAATAAAAGAGAGAGAAATGTCAAAACTGTTGATTTCGAGATGCCTGGACACATCGTGTTTAAAAGTCTGGAGATCATAGGCAGAAGAAAATATAGACCGAGGATAGTATTTTCACAGCATACGTGAGTGACTGAGAGAATCTGTTAATTCTTGAAGCTGGACTGAGTGTGTTGATATAAAGATGTCACACTGTGGCGAAAAGATGAGTTGAAACGAGTCAGTAATAGAGGAGGAGGTGATGAGACGAAGTTTTTCACTCCACCCTGTTTAGAAGAGATGTATGTGAGGAGCCCCATCAGACATGAGAGCTGTATACTCTCAAGTCAGCAGCTGCGCAGGGTTATATACAATGGGGAGTCGCCTCAGAACACCTAATCTCTTGCAAGCGGATATTTCGTGATAGGTTCTGAGAGAAGGAATTGGAATAGGAATTGAATAGGAATGGATACTCATGTGGAAGATTTTGGCGGGTCGGCAGTTGTTGCAATTGAGTTTGGATGCATTAATAACAACCATACAGCAGTGATGATGGTGATGATGGTGGCAATAACGAAGATGATGATGACGATGGTAATTGAAACTAGCTAGTATGCAGTCAGTCCCGCAGTCAATCATTTTACGTCCTACCACATGCCTACATAATACCCGGCTTAGGATCGTATACTCTTTTGGATTAATAAAGGTTTAGAGGAGAGGGGGGGGGGAAGAGGCTAGAGTAGTGGGAGGTAAGGGAAGCGGGGGAATAGGAGGAGGACTGACAGAGGAGAGCGAAGAGGGAAGAGAAGGACAAGAGGAGAGAATAACTGAACAGGAGAAAATGGAGGAGTTGTAATGGGGATGGGGGAATAAGGAAAAAGGAACAGATGTAATGAGGGAGAGACAGGAAGTAGGGGGGACAGGTGAGTGAAGTAAGAGGTAAGAGAGAGTGGCGTTAGGAAGGGAAGGGAGTGAAACAAGAATGGAGGAAGCGGAAAAGAGAGAGTGTTGGAAAAAGAATAGGGGAAAGTAAAGAAACAGAGGGGAGGGAAGGGAAAGGGAGTTGTCAGAGAGAAGAGGGAGGAGAGGAGAGAGACTGAGAGGAGGTGAGTAAGGAGGGGAAGTGAAGGAAGCAGGAGGAGGAAAGCCTGAGATAGAAAAATACATCAGGTGGTGGGAAGAGGGAAGAAGAGAGAGGGTGTGTTTGGGGAGAAGAGTGGAGTAAAAGATGAGAGAGAGAGAGAGAATAAGTGATGTGAGGTGTTGGCGTAAGTGGGAAGGAAGAGAGGGGTAAATAAAAAGGGAATCTACATATTTTTTATCGGTAATCTGATCTTGCAGTGTCTGGCTGAAAAAAATTGGTTATTTATGATAATTGAGACGTATTGCCCTAACCTCCCTGAAATACGATGACCTCTGTAATTCCACGCTCAAACAACGTAAAAATTAAATCCCATCCACTTTATCTCCCCCTCCCCCCCGTCTCCCCCTTCTATTGCCTGTCTCTCTATTCTCTCTCTCTTCCCCCTCTCCTCTCCTGCCTTCACCCTACCACCCCTCTCATTCCCCTCCCTCTCTTGTCCTCTTCCCCTCTCCCCCACTGTACCCGCTCTCTTTCCCTCTTCCTGCCCTGCATCTGGTCTGCTTCCACTTCCCTACCCACTTTTTGTTCTGTTCCTCTTCTCTTGCCCTATTCTCTCTCTTTTCCCCTCTTTCTTATCTGTGCCACGAATCCCTGTCCTTCCCATTTCATTTCACATTTTCACATTCCCACTCATTCATTCTCTCCTCCACCTTCTCCATTTCTTCCTTCCCTCTCTCTTTCTCACCCACTCTCCCTTCTTCCCACCACCCCCTTGTTATCTCACTTTCCTCGCCTCTGTCTTATCCCCCTTCCTTCCCTGCCTCGTTGCCCTACCTTTCATTCACTTCTTCCTCATTTTTCATTCTCTTTTCCTTCCTCAACTTATCTTCTTTCTGTCCCCTTTCCTTATTCTGTACCCACCCCTCTCCTTCCTTATCCCCCTGTCCCGTCCCCTACTCTCCTCTCTCCCTAGCACTCTGCCCCCACTCTCTCCTTTATTTCCTCTTCCCTTCCCTCGCCCTCTCTCACCCCAATCCTTGCCCCATACCTATACCACTCCCTCACCTTCCCTATTCCTCCCTCCTCCCCCACCACCTTCCCTATACCTCCCTCCTCCTCTTCTACCTTCCCTCTCCGTCCGTGTCCTCCCCATCTCTATCCCGCTTAAGAGGATTACACGCAGTACCACTAAAAAATCTTCCATTTATCACTGGCGTTGAAATCGGCTTAATGACATTACACTGCATAAAAGGTGCTGAACAGGTGAAGGTGGAGGCAATGAGTAGTGCTGAGAGAGAGAGAGAGAGAGAGAGAGAGAGAGCGAGGGA
>JAGKTI010002325.1:32280-42374 GCA_018397915.1 Birgus latro | reverse complement strand
TAATGATGGGTGTGGTGGTGATGGGTGGTAATGATGGGTGTGATGGTGATGGGTGGTAATGATGGGTGTGGTGGTGATGGGTAATAATGATGGGTGTGGTGAGGAAGGGTGGTAATGGTGGGTGTGGTGAGGAAGGGTGGTATTGGTGGGTGTGGTGAGGAAGGGTGGTAATGGTGGGTGTGGTCAGGGTCGGGGACAGTGAGGTGGGTCGAGGGAGACAATAAAGGAATTAGAACCAGCGGGTCTCCTTCCAGATTAATGGGCCAGGGAAAACTTCTAAACGCGACTCCCAAACTATCCCCGTAAATTATGAAAAACTCTGCCTATTTTGTTCCGACGATATTTTTTCCCCACCCATTAAAAAAAAAAATGTGACTTGAAAATAAGTTCGTGACATTTTTGTAGATCAAGGGAAAAAGTCATACATACATAGGGGTCCACTTTAACTAGGCCTAAAGTTGCCATCTCTACCTCTGAATGGTGACCAATAATAAATATTTTACCATGGTATATGGTGCTAGTAGCGGAAAAGTGCTATGTAAACGATGTAGACCAGAAGTGTTGCCTTGATTTTGCCAGTGAGCTACGGGAAGTGAGCTGAAAATGAAAAAAAAATAAAAAAAAAAAAATCCCCATATTTAGTACGTGAACAGTGTAAAGAATGAAATAATTATTTTTGAAATAGAATGAAAACTGAACGAATTAAATTTACAAACGGAACTGCAATTTCAATGAAAAAAATAAATATTATTCTAAAGTTTGAATAAATGTGCAGGGGAAAAGTTTAGAAAATTTTCTTTTATGCTCTGCTCTATAATACCAGTTTTCGTTGGTGAATTTGCATGAATAATAATATATTCTCATAACTGTATATAATTTCTTATCATTGGAATGGGGTAACGATTCATACAGTAACTGATCATGCCAGTCCATCGAGATAAAGGTCATAAAATAGGCTCATCCCTTCAATCCAGTGACGTAGTGTGTTCTTATCTTGCTGCTGCCGTTATCAAAGTAGGATAGATCTCCAGTAAATGGCAAGGCTAACGGGGGCTGCAAGTATCCCCTCCAGTTTTGTCTCCCCTTAGTTGAATAATCGTTTGTTGGTGGCAAAATGATAATACTACTACTACTAATAATAATAATGGTAAAATAATAATAAATAATAAAACTGTTTAGAACTACGACTGTAAACAACTAAGAAACTGAATATAAGCGAATGTGACTGCTTTCGGCCGACACTCCATTGACATGGCTTAGAAGGGTGTGAAGATACAGTACATAGGCTAATCGGTGAAGGTGCGGGGGGCATGAGAGAAAGATCATACATTATTTGGAGGCCGCCTGTTGTATTGCTAATATTATACGATTATATTCAGCTTAAGAGAATGTTGACGTAGTGAGTTAATGAAGACTATACCAAACTACCTAACCGTTGGAGCCTAAATCGTCTATCTAAAGCTGAACAAATCGTCTAGAGATTGCTAGAATAAAACATAGAATGACGCCATGGCATTAACAACCGAATAATGGACACAGGACTAGAATATGTTACAAGTGAAACCACGCAATGTTAATATGATACTTTGATGAACACCAGCATTTGCATTACCACTAACAAACTCTGGCCTCAACTCTGTATTTCTCTTATAACTAACGCCAGGCGATTTTATTTAGCTACGACAAACCCTTCACGGCCGAAAAGAGTTCCTTCGTTACCAGGCTGCCTCTCTGAGCAGAATAAAGACTACTGGTTATAGTAAGAATAGATGGAAGCTCTGTATCCCATTCACTCCTACGATTATTTGTATTTTAATCACACTACCATCAGACGACGTTGTTCAAGACTTAGTTTATTATAACACTAAAGGAGTTGATTGAAGTTCTGTCTAATTCCTCCATCTCGGAAAAATCTCCCCTCATCTAAAAAAAAAAAAAAATGTCATCAGATAACAGTAATAATCTAAAAAGTACGTCATCAGATTAAAGGGGTTGATTAAAACAAGGTAAGGTAATAACAATAATCATGTGAAATTGGTAGCTCTGTCAGGTTATGTACCATAGCAACAATATATGCTTTCTATGTCAAATTATCCAACATCGCGGCACATAAAAGTAACTCAAATTATGTAACACAGCCACATATAAAAGGTAACTGTGTCAGACTTTGTAACACAGCAGCATACAGTATAAAAGGTACCTGTCAAATTATTTAACAAAACAACACATAAAAGGTAATAGTGTCAAATTAAATAACAGTGCAAAGAATGAAAGGTAAGTGTGTCAGTGTATGTAACTTAGCAACAAATAAGAGTTAACTGTCAAATTATGTAACTTAGCAACAATGAAATGCTAAAAAGTGCTCTCGTCTGACCCTCACAAGAACTGGCCTATTTTTCATCACCTCGAGTTTACTAGAGGAAAAAATAATGGAAGGCCCAGGGGGATTCGTGAGGCTACCATGACCATAAAAAAATGTAAATGACCGAGAGAAAGTATAGAAACAATTATTTTCCAAAAGTTTGACGAATACATAATGGGAAAATCGAAACATCTGAAACACACACTGACATAGATTGGATTTTCACATATTTCTCCTACCTTAAATTTTCTTTAGACGGAACTGGGAAGATAAATGTTTCTTTGACCTTACAGTAGAGCGCTTTTAGATAGGAAGGAGTAGGAAAATGTTCACCTTTAGTTCGAGGACGCTGTTTTCACTCTTGTTCTTTTTAATACTATTATATTGAAATTAGAAGATCCCCAAGTTTTGAGGTAGTTATTAAGGACTTTATAAGGTCTCGTTAATACAAAATTTCCCTCTTAAACTAAAAAAAAAAAAATCATCTGAAGGTAGCAGTTTCAGAGCGAGTTTTAGAACTGAAGTGATAACAGTTTAACCTTAAAAAAAACTGTCACTTCTTTTTATCTTTACTTCTAATAGATTTTTTTGCTTTTAAAAACCCCGTCACCTCATTTTATCTATACTTATCATAATTTTTTTTGCTTATTTCACCTAGTTCAGTGACAAAAATAAAATCAATACTGTGGCTCTACGTTCCTTTCAGAACCTTTCTTGGTAACTAGCTTCGTGTTCTAGTGTTGTCTGTTGTTACGGGTTAGCATTCAAGATGATGATGACAATATTAGGCCAAGTTACAGTGTACAGGGTGTTGCAAGAATCTCACTCTAACAAAGAATACAGAAGTTACAGTACTAAAGAGGATAATAAATGCTTGATAGTTCCTTGGATAAAAAAACATGAAATCACGAATAGCTACTCAGCGATGTCGCCTCTTTCATGTTATTCTTCTAACCGACGGATTATTTTGTTCAGTTTGCAAAGACTACGAAGCAGGATAGGAGTTTACAAGTTCCCTATAATAGTGGACGAGTTACTGAAGGCTATATCTCTCCAGTAAAGAAGAAACTACTATTTTAAGTTCAGCATAATCGCCTGGCGGTAGATGTACTCGTAGAATAAAAAATGTCTTCTGGTTCATTGGTCAAGAAATAGAAATGTGTGAAAGAAGAAACTACTATTTTAAGTTCAGCATAATCGCCTGACCCAGATGCACCAGTCATTTTAGTGCTGACGTATAAACACAACAGGATATCTAGTTAAAGATGTCACATATCAAATTTGGAGTAAATTGGTTGAAAACTGACGTTTTGATGCTCATTTGAAAATTTAGGCCCGACCCCCGTACCACTAACTGGGGGGTGACCCCCTTGATGTAATGAGGCATGTTATTGGATGCAGATTTGAAATATGCAACTTTAGGTTTTGGTTTCATGCCGTATGTCTGACAAATCCCATGTCGGACTCTGCACTGAATTTTTATTATCTTAATATAAAAAAAAAAAACTGGAGAGAGTTCCAGGCCAGAGAGGTTAGCTATACCCTCTACTTATGTCTTCACTGCATCAGATCTACCGAAATGTGAATAGGCTAAGATCATCAGGACGCACAGGAATTTATAAATAATAGGTCATCATACTGAAACGGTTTAAATGCAGTATTCGTTAATACCATTTAATGAAGTTTAAGCCTGTGTATGTTTCTGTTATATATATTTATATAGATAGATAGATAGGTAAATAGATAGACAGATAGATAGATATATACATACATACATACATACATACATACATAGATGGATAGAGAGACACAGTGACTTCAGAGAAAAGTTCATCTTCATAAGAGGAACATAACGAATGGTTACATAATCCCAAACTCCGCAAGTTATGTATGTGACTCAAAGCCGTGATAACAGCCGTTCCNTTATAAATAATAGGTCATCATACTGAAACGGTTTAAATGCAGTATTCGTTAATACCATTTAATGAAGTTTAAGCCTGTGTATGTTTCTGTTATACGTATATATTTATATAGATAGATAGATAGATAGATATAGATAGCTAGATGGATGGATAGATAGATAGACAGATAGATATAGATAGATGGATAGATAGATATACAGACAGTAACTTCAGAGAAAAGTTCATCTTCATAAGAGGAACATAACGAATGGTTACATAATCCCAAACTCCGCAAGTTATGTATGTCACTCAATGCCGTGATAACAGCCGTTCCATCAGACCCAAACAAAAGGTGTGATGTTAAAGGTGTGGTGTGTGGTGTGCTGTATCCGGGTCACAGTGGCGGTGGTGGTGCAGTGCTGGTCGGCGTTGTGTGCCAGTGTGACTCAAATCTCAGCCCACACGTGAGTTGACTTTGACCTGCACTTCTTTCTTGTATAGTTTTAAATTACGCTTAGTATAGATTCATTTAATATTTCCACACACTGCACAGAACCCCGCTTTGTTCATTCTCTTTTCCCCAGTTCATGAAAAAAATATAAACCAACTTAAAATGAAGATCATGATGTTCATCATTATAATTATTAGGTTACTATCCTTTAATAAACTTCTTAAGCCTCGTCGTTGTAGACAGAAATGGTTCCATACTGGACGATGTGATCTTGCTAATGAGGCATCAGTATTGCACAGACTATACTGCATTTACAGGTAAGTCGTTGGCATCGTACCGTATTACTGTAGTATGCTGTCTAAAAGTGACACAAGTACAACTGGTGTTAGTATTACAGGAGTAAGACAAATCTGCAAAGATCGTGAAATTCCCCTTCTGCAGACTCTTACTACTTCTGCAACTACGGCAAAGCGTCACTGAGTATGGCGAACAATGTCTTGACGTAGTTTAGTGGAGGTGCGGCGTCAAGGAATGGAAAAATGAAAGAAAAATTATTAGTGGTGTCTTCCTTTCCTGATAAAATGATACATTTTGTTGTGGCCAGGTGGTTAGAGAAATTACCTACTGTCTGGAAGGGCGCGAGTTGGATCTTAGGATAGAGCAAGGAACAGTCTAATTATTTACATTTCATTAAAACAGATTTTACTCCTGCTTCAGAAGACCCCCTGATATATCACTTAAATATCTCGTTTAAAACCATCACACCTACCCTGGATGAAAACCCAAGCATGAATTCAGTATAGAAAGTGGGTGTTAGCGCCAGAATGGTGACATGTGTCGGTGATTGGCCCGTGGGACGACAGCTGGTCCTCAGTGAACAAGCTATCAAATCTATGGTCAAGTATAGAAAAAAAAAAGAGTGGAGGGGGAGGGTCGCCATAGATACATCCACGCGATCAACAATAGCAAAACATCAGGAAAAAACAAGACACTCTCTCTCTCTCTCTCTCTCTCTCTCTCCCNNAAAAAAAAAAAAACAAAATCCCACGCGCACTCGCACACCCACTCTCACACTCACGCGCACTCCCACCCCCACTCCCTCTCTCTCTCGCGCTCTCGCTCTCTCTCTCTCTCTCTCTCTCTCTCTCTCTCTCTCAACAAAGACAACAACTGCCGCTGGGGAGAAAACAAACGCGAACCAAAGTTTTTACAGTTAATTACAGACAGCGGAACTCAACTCCTCCGTGCCATCAACTCGCCGAAATAATTCTATATTTCTGCCCCAACTCCACAAGACAGTTTAGGAACTTTGTCTCGCCGCGGCCAAAGTTGGGGTAGCATTACATCAGCTGCCGTGTGAACCGAAGAACCTAACACACTAACTTGCACCAAACTCTATGACAGTGCTCTATGGCTCTTCTCTGGCTCCTCTGTCACTCTACTATATCTGTTTTGCTCTCTCTCTCTCTCTCTCTCTCTCCTGTATTCTTTAGTGGCGTATCTCTTGCCCTCCTCCCTTCATGTTTCTCCTCCTTCCCTCTCCCTCTCCTCTCTCTCTCTCTCTTCTCTCTCCCTCATGTGAAGCGAATAATCTAACGTACTAACTTAGCCCAAACTCTCTGACAGTGCCATGCGTCTCTCTCTCTCTCTCTCTCTCTCTCTCTCTCTCTCTCTCTCTCTCTCTCTCTCTCTCTCTCACTCTCTCTCTCCCTCTCTCTCTCTCTCTCTCTCTCTCTCTCTCTCTCTCTCTCTCTCTCCAGCTACCACAAATTAGATTCATCCTTCACTCACTCTCACTCACCCATTCTCTCATCCACTTACTGCGGCTAAGTAGCAAGATGGCCGTATCAGTAAATAAAAGTGGCAAAGTAATCTAGGTTCAGTCTTCTGCACGTCTTACTTTTGCAGATTTCGTAACACTTCTTCGTCAGCTATTTATTTTGCACATTTCACCCCATTATCCCCTTGTATGTTATTAATGCAATCCACGACGTTATTAAAATCGATATAGATAATATAAAGAGGAAAGTTGAAATGAAGTATGTGTAATTAATAGCCCATAAAAAGGAGCTAGGTAGCGCACGATTCGCCATATACGGATCATTGCACCGTATACTTTTTTTTTTTTTTTAGCAAATAACAGACTTTGTATCAGTTGTTCTTAAGTGGAATACTTTGCATATTATTCATTTGTTTTGTTTTGTGTGTTATATCTTTTTAGTATTGATATATTTAGTATAGATATGATGATATTTTACCAAACGGCCACGAAAGGACCAACAGGTGTGTTGCTGTTTGCTTTCCTTTTCAGTCCACTGTAATCAGTTACACACGAGTGAATTTTACGTTTCAGCAGAACACATCAAATCACGAAATCTGCGAGGCCAGAGGAAAAACTGCTTACACCCGTTTTATTCTAACTTGGACTGTAATTGCATTCTCCCCATTTTCAATGCTGAGTTGTAGAAATTAGAGTATTATCTTATTCGCGAGGAAGTGCTGTGGAAGGGATGTAGAGCCACGACATCGTGTTTTCTGACACTGAGCTGTAAGAAGTAACATACAATATGGCAAAAATTTAGGTCAAGCAAAGATGAAGAAAACTATAGTGCTCTTCCCTTCGCCATTAAATGTGACTGGAGGTTAGTTTTTACATCAGTCTGTCCTCTTGTATGCCTGATCGTTTGTCTGTCTTGCTGCATGTCATTCTGTATGTCTGTGTCTATCGGTCTACCTGCTTTATTGTTTGTGTCTTTTTGTCTGCCTGCCTGTAGTACTTCGTTGTCTTCCTGTTTGCCTAAGTGATTGCCTGTTTGCTTGCCTTTCTTTCGTTTTGCTTGTCTGGGTCTGTCTGTTGCCTTGTGTCTGCCAGTCTGCTTCCATGTTTTATGTCTGCTTCTTTCTCTCTTTTTACATGTCCATCTCTCTGTCTGTAGATGTGTTTCTCTACCAGCCTGTCTTTGTGTTTGTCTGTCTTCGTTCGCGGCTGTACGTAACATAACTTTTCAGCCCTTATATGATGAAAATCACCCTGTATACATCACATTCAAAGCTCAGATCTCTAAAGCATGGAAAACAAAGGGCAACGAGAAAGAAGAAACTGATGTTTCAATTCCATTTCTTCGTACTCAGTGGTAACCTGTAGTGTTGAAATCAGTGGGAAGTGTAAGGATACAGACATAAGTAGATAGGCTGACGACTGATTAATAGAAATATAATCAGGTCGTTAGGTAGGTGGGGAGGTGGATACGCATGAGACAAATACACAGGTAGACAAATGAATAGATGTACATAAATCATATGCAGGGTGGGAGACTACAAAGAAATAATTGCCCAGTGTGAATTGTTGTCTGCAGTAAAATACAAATCATTTTCGAATAAATTATTTCCATGCAGTGATGAAAATAATGGCAAATGTTCGAGGTTACCTGAATACTTGCAGCCAAGAAATACTCGTATATGTATGTTAAAGTAAATACTCCATTTTGAATTATAAAATGAACATAAATATATGTTATCCTCAGACAAAATAGACCCGTGTAATTTGTCATATTATGTTACTACCCCGAGTGATTTTATAGAGATGGAGGAGGACATCTTGGAGCCATAGAAAGTCTTCCATAATTTGTTTACTACGAGAGGCTTTCCCAAGGTGAGGAAGGTCAACCAGGGGTGCACAGAAAAATGAATAAAGGCTTCAAAGTGCACATATACATCATCACAAATATTAGGCTTATATAGTCGTGATGAGAATAAAAGTCGTTGTAATCCTTCAACGCAATAGGCTAATCCTACGTTTATTCCCTTTTTGTGTGTGTGTTATCTCCAGACGGTTTCTTCAGTTTCTGGGGGCGCCTAGGCGATGGGAGGGCAAATATTGGCTGTGTAACACCTGAAGTTTGAAAATTTTCTTCATGACTAAAAAAAAAAAAAAAATGCTTGCTGGTAGCAAAAATAAAATAGACACTATCGTCACCCAGCGGCCAGATAAGAAAATAAATTTCTAGCTTCACGACACCTGAACACTACTGCGAGCTCTTTCTAGAGGCTAGGAAAATCGTCCGAAGGCGGCAATAAAGAAAAATTTCGTGGTCGTGAAGGGATTGATGGAGGTTGTTGTTAGCCACATCACTTTAATGGTGCATTTAATTTCATCTTGCAAACCAGACGATTTTGGTTTGCTAAAGAGAGACTTTGCTAGTTGATTGTGTTAGACATAAATCCCAAAGTTAACTAAATTACTTTGTAACGAGCAAAAATATAGTACCTACTTGATAACTTTCCTTATCTTGAAAAAAAATGGAAAGTAATATACATTGTTACATCTAACGAGATGATATTAAGCTGGAACGCACAGTGGTATCAATAAATATAATTTTAACTCTTTAGTGGTACAGACAGCTCTAACACTGTTCCAGCAAACTTGACATATTTTTCAGCTGGTAGTGAGTTAGAGGAGCCTGACATGTAACATTGCCACCATTAGCCTTATTGCCTACTTCCAAACTATTATGTTCATCTGGAAGTGGACATAGGGGCCAGGTCTTAAGACTGATGCTGGACAGACTCCATTATCTGTCGCAGCTATTCAGTGCTTCAACGGTAAAATGCGCTTCATGTAACCCTACCCTCCCTCCTTAATCACTAAATAAAAGGGGGCCGGAATATCCAGGATTACTTATTTCGCACGGTGCAGTTCAGAGCATGTACTGCATGTAATTATATTCAGTCTAAAGTTCTAGACTGGGTGTATGGAGAGGATGCGTTGCTTTTGCCCGTACACAAGTTTTATGATGTATGGTGGCATGGCACCATTGAATGACTGCTGGAGCTTACACAGAGTACGTGAACGCGTCCAGAACCCGTCAAGCAGTATATTATGTCACATGGCACTGTAATTTGGAGAAGATTTAATTCTCCTCGGTAATGTCAAGCAGATTGCACTGGAAAACGTTCGAAAACATGTCTTTCTCTTTACAATGAATGCATTGCGTAGAACAATATGTATACCATCTACGTCATTATATACGTTACAGCTGCAATCAACTCTAGTATTATTCCTTGGTCATACGGCATGCCAGAAAAAGAAATTTAAATATACGCCATAAGACCTCGTAAGCCCCTCATTACAGCACTACAGCAATTATCAGCGATTTTATTCAGCTGATATCGAAACATAGGAGTCTGAGTGTTAACATTTTGACCAAGGACTGAAGGCTTTTATTCCAGCCAACGCCAGACGTGTTGGTTTGGCTATCAGAGACCCTCCTAAGCCAAAGAATTGATGCTTTCAATCGTAAACATATCCTTCATCTGAAACCCTTCAATGCGGTGATGTGTGTGTGTGTGTGTGTGTGTGTGTGTGTGTGTGTGTGTGTGT